>OY744481.1:267465781-267693311 GCA_963556165.1 Tipula helvola
TGGCCGTTACAATTTTTGTAGATGCGTATTTTGAATACTCAATTCAACATTTACAAATATACAAACATTAAAATAAACACGTACTAGATAATATATTAAATAAATGAAATCGTATAATGTCATCATTGACATAGAATTTAGCAAAACGAATAACGACACATTGTATATATTAATGCAGATTTAATTAAAACAAAACTTTGGCAAAAAGCCCACGTTTCGTTCTTTAGGTTCTAATGCATATGCTAATCATACCTCTATATTGCAAATATCATAAAAAATAAAAATACAAAATTGTATGTACAGTACACATATTTCCGATGTTTTGAATATTTGGTGTCGTAAATTAATCTATTCCCTTATGCTGCATGCATGCGGTAAACTATAATATACTTCTATGGTAGATTATTAAATTTATATTAAAATAGAAAACTCTAATATTAAATTCAACAGTGTGTTTCCATATACTTGGGTATGCCAAAAATATTATTATGGTTTTTAACAAGATATAATGATGATTACCATACCCACATCATTCAAGATCTGCATATACCTCTATAAATCTACAACCAGCTCAGTTCAAAATAATATATTTTAAATTATATTAACAATCAAAACACTAATCAACGTCAGGTCATCACTTTGAACAAAAACAAAACAGCTCAGCAAGCAATATTTTGTTTGATTTTGGTATAAGCTTCATAAATTTCCAATTTATATCTCAACAACTTATTTCTGAGACCATCCGAAAATCAAAAATTTATCGAACCGAAAAGAAACAAAAAAATACATTAAATGGTTTTCTTCACGACACAATGAACAAAGCGAAATAAAAATTCACAGAACCCAAAATGCCTTGGTTGTGATTGGACAAACAAAAGCTTTTGAAAACAATTACCAATAAATATTAGAAAGATATCGTGATAAAAAATAACAAATATTTCGCGTATACATACATAAATGAACAAACCGAATACAAACATGAGCAGCAAAATTTATCGTTTTATGTCTACACAATATACACGACCTCATACCACAAGTTGTATATTCATATGTGAGATTCTTCCGATTGTTTTTTATTTTTATACTTTTGCAATAAAAAACTCCATATAAATATTATACTCAACCTAAGAAAGTCTACTGTGTGTGTTGTACATGCTCGTATTATATTATATATAAATATAAGTAATATATAATTTAAAAAAAAAACTGTGCTTTTTTAATAGCTTTTTTTTTAGTAGCAAAACAAGAAAATGAAAATTAAACACAACTGAACAAAATGTTTTATTTCTTAAATACAATAAAAAAAATAAAAAATATTTTCCGGTCAGTTTTTATTAATACGGTTATGTATAAAACTTTAAAACTTGTGTAATCGCTAAAAGTTTCGTTGGAGTTTTTTTTTTGTTTTGCAGTTATATGCATTGCAATTTTTTTTGTGGTTATTATTACGTTGGATTGACTGTTTTCTTTTGTACGCTGCTATAATTTTTTTTTTTTTTGCCAATTAAATCAAAGTCGATAATAATTATGGGTGAAACTACTGGTAGTTAAATGAAAGTTATGATTTGCCATTATTTTAAAATCAGGTTATTTTAGTAGAATTATTTAATAGATTTTACAGTACATATAGTGGAGCATATTATTTGTTATAGAGTGAGGCAACCGACGAGGTAAATAATAAATTTAGTTTTAACCAGCGACTAATTTGCATAAACATATTTTGCTATATAGTGCATAGCTTATTTAATCTTACTTCTCTTCCATAAATACATATATACATTTTAAGTAGATTTGATAAAATTTGGCTTTTAGGTTAGAATGTAACCTCTATAGTAAGAAAATAAATCGGAATGATTGTTAATTTTTATTAATGAATTTAATGACTATGAAGGACTGCATTAATTTGGACCATTCGGATATAAAAAATTGTCGAATCGAAACATATAGGTAAAAACCTATATTTCGGAGAGGTATACATTTTTTAGTAGAGCTTTATAAAAGAAAAAAATCCTCACCACTAAAATTTTTTGTTATCGCAGTGCGTCACAGTGATCATAATTTCTCCACACGGTTTGTTACCATTTCTGTATTCGTACAGCTATCATACTCAAACTTGGTAGTTTATTAATATGAAATGTCGTGATTCGTAGAAATCGCACAGTATCGCGAAAAAGGGAGATTTAATAAGTATACAAAACTATCGAACGAATGAGTATACTTACTTATACTTTTACAAAGCCTGAATGATCCAATTATTTTGCAATCACACCAGCACATATATTCTCATGAGACTTTTGATGAATTGGTTCTAACCACCAGCACGAAGTTCTCGCTATAAGCGAATGCAGCTGTTAAAAAAGGCTACTAAGTTATGTTTACTGTACCGTACTTTGACAATCTCGCATTTAATTTTTTTTTTTATTTATATTACGACTGAGTCTTGTTCCCATTTAGTAATTTACATTGCATAATAAAGTATTTGATTAGTCGGCACAACCACATGATTATCCCTCATTTCGTGTAACTCATCCCCTGGATTTTCGCCACAGAAAGTCTACTAACCTCCTGGTCGCGATAAGTCCAATGGTTTTATTCTTTGCAGTCTTCTTGTTGGTGTGGTAGTCAGCATACAACGTATGCCCAGATTTTAATGCTGGTGCAGACGTTGTAGGTATTTTGATGCATGATGCTTAGTTTCATCCGCGACAAGCTCGATCTTTAGATCTCGATGGAGGTTGTCGTTTCGAATGTACCACGGTGCATTAACAATACATCGCAGGATTTTATTTTGAACTGTTTGTATAATTTTAATATTTGTCCTCTTGGCACAACCCCAGAGTTGGCTACCGTACGTCCATACAGGTTTCAGGATTTGTTTGTATAACAGCAGTTTGTAATGGATCGCTAGTTCAGATTGTCTCCCTAAGAACCAATGCATCTTTCTAAATTTTATGTTTAGTTCTTCTCTCTTCTTTTTTATGTGTTCCTTCCATCTAAGTTTAGCATCTAAAGTCATGCCAAGATACTTAGCAGTGTTCGCTTGCGGTACTACTATAGGGTTTATCATTATTGGTATATGATTAACTTTTAGATTTGTAAAGTTCACTTGGACTGATTTTGCTTCATTTAATTTAATTCGCCATTTCTCTGTCCATTTACATATCAGGTTAGTAGCCTACTGTAATTTACTAGTGGATTCATTGATGTTTTTTGCTGTTGCAAGTATTGCCGTGTCATCTGCAAAATTCGCCATTGTTGCTTCTGTAATTTGTATATCTCTAGTATATAGGAGATAAAGGATCGGCCCAAGAACACTCCCTTGTGTGCCTCTCTGATATGTAGGATTTTAGAATTTGAAAAAATTGCTCCGGAAGATCTCGATGAAGTTTGAATTCTAACCCCTGGTGCCATACTTTGTCAAATGCTTGCGCTACATTAAGGAATATAGTTGAGCATATTTGTTTGCTTTCTAGTGATTTCTCGATTACATCAGTAATTCGATGTACTTGTTCTATAGTAGAATGTTTTTCCCTAAATCCAAATTGATGTGAGGGGATAAGATTCCTTTCTTCGATAATTGGTTTTAGTCTTTTAAGAAGAACCTTTTCAAATAGTTTCGATAATGTTGGTAGCAGAGAAATCGGCCTGTATGAAGCTTTATCGTTCGGAGGTTTGTTCGGCTTAGGTATCATTATTATTTCTGAAACTTTCTATTGTCTTGGTACATATCTTAGTCTTTTGTTGAGGTTCTCTAGATTTCTCAGTATGTCCTGTAAAACGAGAGCCACTTTGAGCTGTTTCTGCTCTGTTTGCTGAACTACTTGCGCATAAATAACATTTTCATTTACTCGCTCTCTTTGTGCGTTAGGATTAGGAGTCAACCATTTTGGCTCCGTGTTTTTTTTAATAGATTGTACATTTCTTGATGTAACTTGTTTGCGTGATTTATCTCTCATTTTTTGTAGTTCTACTGCAACTTCACATCCTCTGTAGTTGGCCAGATGCTGCCCATTACAGTTGATACACTTCGGTGTTGTATTTCGGGGAACTATGCAATCATTTCCTGCGTGTTTTCCTGCACATTTAACACACCTTGCTTCTCGATGGCAGCACTTCTGTGTATGATTATAATCTTGACAGTTTTTGCATTGAGGTATTAGTCGAGTGACCTTTCTCGGTGGTTCTATTTTAACTCTGAGGTTAAGGATAGCCTTAATATTATGAAAACTTTCTATTTTTTCCTTGATTGTCGAAGGTTAGCATAAAAAGTGGGAGACCTCTTCTATTGATTTCAACATTTCCCTCCCTGTTATCTCTTCTCCCTTTTCTAATGATGTTGACTGCATCAACTATTTTCAGGCCTTTGCAGGTCCGTAATGATTTCATCTTTTGAGCAAGTTGGGTGTAGACCTCGTGCCATTACTTTAATTGATCGATCATTTTTATCCTCGTAGGTGTACCACTGGAGACCATCAGCATTTAATTTGTTAGCTATAGAGCTTTATAGTCTTCAGGCTCTGTTGTATTAGTTTTCCAGATATTATTATTGAGCGATATTACTTTGTAGTCATTTCGTACTACTTTTTTCATCAATTTCTGAATACTACCGTAATTTGATATTCCTAGAATATTGATCAGGGGTGGAACATGTTTCTTCTTTTCTGGCTCATGCACTTTTGGTGCAGTAATTGCATTGGTAGTTTTAGAGTGAGTTTGAATTGGTTCAACTTCTGGTGATGATTCAGCTTTCCTCTTAATTGGGTTGGATTCTTTTCTTGGTTTCTTATTTGCTCTCCTGGCTCTCTGTAGTATCCAGTTTGTTTCTCTTTCAAGATCATCTTCATCAGTGTGGTATTCTTCTTGTTCTCTGAGTACTTAAAATTGGCTGTTCATTAATGCAGAGTTTCCTGCGTTGTTATTTCTATTTACTGTTTCCTATAGCATAATGTTTTCTTTCTTTAGCACGACAATTTCATTGTTTAGCTGCGCGATTAACTTCTCAGTTTGTGCACTTTGCACGACTTCAGATTGACTAATTAATGCTTCATAGGAGAGGTATTTTCCTTCTCATTGTTCAGTTCACTGAACAGTGTGGTGCTCCCTGACGGTGGAGTTGACGGTGGTGTTCTATGAAGTGACGTACTTGTTCCACCAAAGGGCCCTAAATTTATGTCTTGTTCCGTGCTTCCAGTAGTACTAGGAAAAGGGTCAGCCTGGTTGCCTACCGACAATTTCCTTTGCAATGTCATGTTGGTCCCTCCAGAATCCGCGGACCAGCCCGGTAAACCGGGGCGGGATTTAGAATCTAAGTTCTGACCCACTTGGAGTACGTTATTGTTTACATCCGACATTTCATCTTTTTGTTGACTATCTGCTATACTGTTTCTCTACTACGTAGGAATTGGATACCACAACCGTTCGATCTACAGCACATTGCCCAGGATGCGCCACGAGGAGGCTGTCAACAAGCACCCGCATTTAATGATTTTATTTATAGCCAAATATTAAATTTTTTGGTGAAATTAAAATTAGAACAAACAGTTTAAAGATAATGGGTTTTCTTTATTATAAAAAACCAAACGATTTAAGCAAAATATTTGTTACAATCTTTTAGAAAATATCAAGTCATAATGTTCTGTTAATTTGAGAACAACCTATCGATAATTTTTGCAATTAGCTTCGCTATTCAATAAGGAGACGATCTTTCGACGATACTCTTTAATGTGATCTCTGGTTTTAGAGACCATGATGCAATTTACTTTAGCGGAGTTAACTACATATTTGAGGGAGGACAAAAATCAAATACTTGGGATCTCTTACCGTTGGCGGCCATGATTTGTATCCTCTACGTCCACTGCTAAACTCCAAATATTTTGAAAATGCCGACCTGCTGATATTGTATTGTGTCTGGATCAGGCCTGTTGTCATGTGTGAGTGTGAGAGCTGGACCTTGACTATACATAATAATTATTATTATTTAATAATTATAATCATTTTGAGAAAAACTGATGTCAAAGATCATTACTTTAATATGTCTTAATGTCTGAATATGTATCGGAAGGGTATGATACACTAAAATGAAGGTAATAATAATAATTTCTACCACTTGAACTACATGTGGATAATGTAGGTCAAAGTCGTTCAGCTAGTTGTCTTTGATGCACTGTATCTAAAACAGGTATTGAAAATTGGGTCCTGAGACGTTTTAATAGAAACAGAATTTCTATTTATGAATAGGTATACAGCAGCATTTTTAAAAGGAGCATTTTTCATATCAGCAACGCATTTTGACTTAAATTGTATTTTTCAATCAAAATTGTTAATTATTGTAATTTTATTATTTTAATTAATTATTTGAGTTATTTTATATTATTTCTTATTAATTTAAAAAAAAAATGTGCAGCAGTGCAAGGTGTACTCGTTTAAGTTTGACCAAATTAAAGGCTTGGTAGAATAATATGAACACGGTCAACTCGGCGCAACCAACTCGGCGACGGTCAACTCGGCGAGAACCTACTCGGCGACGGTCAACTCGGCGACGACCACCTCGGCGACGACCACCTCGGCGACGGTCAACTCGGACGACTAACTCGGCGACGAGCAACTCGACGAATAAAAATCCCGATTTTCAGAAAATCCCGGTTTCTATTTTTATTTTACTTTAAATTAAAATTCTCCTTCACCAGAAAGAGCGGCTCGAATTAAAAAAAATACGTCTTTCAAAACCTTGATTTTGAAAAGCGGGATTTTGAAAAGTTGGATTTTAAAAATATCGTTTTTATTGCTTACTGCTGAGCTGACCGCCGCGTCGTCGAGTTGGTCGTCGCCGAGATGGTCGTCGCCGAGTTGTCCGTCATCGAGGTGGTCATCGACTGGTTGATCGTCGACTAATTTGTTGTCGCCTAGTTTACCGTCGCTGAGTTAGTCGTCGCCGACTTTACCGTCGCCGAGTTGACCGTCGCCGAGTTGGTATCGCCGAGTAGTCGTCGCCGAGTTTACCGTCACCGAGTTGACCGTCGCCGAGTTTACCGTCGCCGAGTTGACCGTCGCCGAGTTGGTTTCGCTGAGTTGTTGCGTACCGGAATAATATAATAATACCACAATATGCCACATTGGTAGAATAAAGCATTGAGCAAATCGGTATCTCTCTGTGTCTCTCTGAACATATTTTGCGATTTTCTTCAATTTAGGTAAAATTGAAAATAGACATAGACAAGAATAATTCTAGGATGATGGTATGTAGATAAAAGGTGAAGTTATATATATATATATATATATATATATATATATATATATATATATATAAGTTAACACCACCATTAATGTCGAGTCAACACAACGTGCCTATGAGACACGCGCAAACTTGTCGAATCAACACAACGTGTGTTGTGTCCGGTTGAAAGATGATATATTTTTTATAACATCATTTTTAAGTAATTTTCCATGCATTTATGTGTCGAATCAACACAACGTGTGTTGTGTCCGGTTGAAAGATGATATATTTTTTATAACATCATTTTTAAGTAATTTTCCATGCATTTATGCAATGTCAACTATTTTTATTGTATAAAAAGATAAAATATTTTTGTAGTTTTTTAGTTTTAAGTTGTATCTTGAGAAATAAAGTTATTTTTTGAGTAAACTAGTATAAAACTCGTTAACTGGCGCCGAAACAGGGACCAGTCGGTAAAGTTATTATTGTGAAAATTTTTTTAAGAGTGTAGCAAATACTATACTACAGTGCTTAAAAAAAGTGAAAACCTATAGCAAATATTATACTATAGTTTTACCACAGTATTTAACAAGTTTAAGGGTGTAGCAAATATTAAACTACAGTGCTTAACAAAAAAGTGAAAACCTATAGCAAATATTATACTATAGTTTTACCACAGTATTTAACAAGTTTAAGGGTGTAGCAAATATTAAACTACAGTGCTTAACAAAAAAGTGAAAACCTATAGCAAATATTATACTATAGTTTTACCACAGTATTTAACAGGTTAAGGGTGTAGCAAAAATTAAACTACAGTGCTTAACAAAAAAGTGAAAGTCTATAGCAAATACTAAACTATAGCAACAAATATAGTGCAAGTGACAGTTAAAACGTACCGCAGTAAGCCGATAGTAAATATTAACACTAACAGCCAAAAAGGAAGACTACGTACCGTCCAGAGCACAATCGACTGGTCTCAAGTGTACAATCACCCGGAGTACACACAAAAAAATTGTTGGAAACATTGAACCACATTTTATTGGCAATGAAAATCCAACTCATTTTAATGTAAGTTTTAATAATAAAAGTAAAAGTAAAAAAGCAACAATATTTTTTTTAACAAATTTTAATAAAAATAATAAAAAGTTAATACAATTATAATAACTAAAATCTGAATATTAAACAAACCAATTTAATAAAATGACGGAACAATTAATTCAAATTCAAACCGCCTTGCAACACTTAACTGGGGCCCTGAACGCCCAAATCGAACTAACAAAAAAAATCGAGAGACGACTCGAAAAATTAGAAAACCCTGTTATCCCCGTAACAACAACGACATTGGTAACACCAAGAAATGAACAAGACCTGAAAGATATTAGCAGGCTACCTGATTGTGTAAGAGAACTGCAGATATTCGATGGGAATCCAACGCAGTACATCTCATGGGTACATAATGTAGAAACTATACTACGCGATTACAACATTATGCGAGATAAACCGATTTACAGAGCTATACTTCAACAAATAAGACAAAAAATTCGAGGCAACGCCGACTCCGCTCTAATATCCTATAATATTTTTGATGAAGAATGGACGTCAATAAAGAAATGCCTGTCCCTTCACTATGCGGATAAAAGGGACCTCCGTACGCTAGAATACCAGCTCAGCAATATAACACAAAAGAATATGACAGTGGATGAATTTTATGCTACTGTTAATCACCAATTCTCACTAATAGTCAACAAAATCAAAACGGAGGATTATTCAGCCGAAACAATCAATGTTTTGGTTGACACATACAGAAATAGAGCATTAGACATTTTCGTCCGGGGGCTGAATGGAGACTTATCTAAGATGCTTATAATTCAAAAACCAACCACGCTACCAGAAGCATACGCGTCCTGTCTGGAAATTCAAAACCTGAATTTTAGAAACTTACCAATACACAAAAAAAATGTCAACAACATGGTAACAGCTCCAATAAATCAAATTACACATAGCAACTCACCAAATCTGCGAACAAATGATGGCATGATACCAATACAGCGGAGAAACATGGCCTACAATATACAACACCAGAATCACCGAATACCATATGTGAACCAAAATCAAAGCGGTAACCAAAATCAAAACAATTTACCACCACCAAGACCAAACAACCCGAAGCCACCAATACCAATGGATATCGACCCATCAATACAAACAAGACAGGTGAACTATATTAACCGTCCAACCAATCAAGATAATCCAGTGACAAAACGAGATTATTCTCACCGTTACGAACCAAGTAGACAACAGAGGATCAACCACATAGAAACACAACTAGAAGAAGACTATTACAACCAATTGGTTAACGACAACATGGAAGGCGAAATAACCAATGATGACCAATATACCGAAGATGATTCTGAGGTAAATTTTATGACGGAAGCCTCTCTAGCGTACCATACCTAGAGTATAAGCTAAAAAATGGCGATATCCTCAAGTTCCTGATCGATACAGGAGCAAATAAAAATTTTATAAAACCACAGTTAGCCAATAACGCCATCCCAACTAAGGTTCAATTTAAAATCAGATCAGCTGGAGGCGACATCGAAATTAGTAAGAAAATTAGCGGTAAATTTTTTAAAAGTATTGGCATCAACAATAATATTGAATTCTTCATTCTACCGGGATTAAAATCATTTGATGGAATAATAGGGGACGACACGTTAAAAGAACTAGGAACAATAATTGATAGGAAAAATAATCTTCTAATAATAACACCAAATATTAAAATTCCATTAAAAGAAAAACCATCACTCCAAGTCAACAGTATAGAAATCCGAGATAAACATCTTTCATCAGAAACAAAGAAGCAACTCCAAACAGTAATATCAAAATTTAAAGATTTATTCGGACCCGTAAACAATATAGAAACAATCGATACCGGGGTAAGAGCGGAAATCAGAGCAAACACCCTATCTACAAATGGAACGATTCACAGTGCTGAGGAAGATTCCACGGATCTAATACGATACTGCGAAGCACCAATCAACGCATTTAGAAATCAACTTATATTCAAAAAAGGGAAAGAGATTTATGCTCAGGAAGAACCACACCCATCTTACCACAGGCATCACATTAGCCTGCCTGAACTAAGTAAAGAAACCTTAAAGAAAATTCTACGAGAGAAACTAAATCCGAACACAATCAATGGAGTAAAAATGCCGGAAGAATATATTCAAATCCTCCAGGAGGCCGTTAAGGAAAATTTCTCGGGTTACAAAATACGGCTAACACAAAGAGTGGTGACAGATATACGCAACGAAGAAAACCAGCTTGCCATCATAAGAGAAGAACACAAACGGGCACATCGAAATCAAGTAGAAAATAAAAAACAAATATTAGAAAAATACTACTTCCCTCGGATGGCCAGTCTAATAAAGAAATATACACAAACTTGCGACACCTGTAACATCAACAAATATGATAGACACCCTAGTCGCGTGGAAATCCAAGAGACACCCATTCCGACGTATCCGACGGAGATACTCCACATCGATATAATGGAAATCAAAGACGAGAAGTTCATTTCATGTGTGGACAAATTCACAAAATTTGTGAAATTTTTTCGAATCAAAACTAAATCTATTCCACATGTGAGGGATAAAATAATTAAAGCAATGCATTTCTTCTCTGTACCCAAGATACTTGTGATGGACAATGAAAGAAGCTTTATAAGTCCCATAGTTACGGACTATCTAAAAACTTTGGGAGTTAAGATTTACCTGACACCATCACAAAGGAGTGAGACAAATGGGACTGTCGAGAGAGTCCATTCTACGATAATTGAAATCGTTAGATGCATCCAAAACGAATACAAAGAACTAACGGTAAAAGAATTAATCAATATAGCAGCAGACCGCTATAATAATTCAGTACACTCAGTCATTCAACAAAAACCAAGCGACATATTTTTTGGCAGGAGTCAAAGAATAAACTATCAAAATCTGTCTGACTTCAAAAATAGAATAAACGAAGATATAATCGAAAGGATCAAGAGAAGCCAAGAAAACAAAATTGAAAGAGAGAAGACAAAGAGAGAAAAACCGAAGACATACACGCCTGGGGAAACAATATTCACCTCGGTTAAACAAATTCAAGCAAAGGATAAACCGAAATTCAAAAAAGAAACAGTAGCAAGAGACAATAATGTTACCATTACAACAACAACCGGGAAACGAATTCATAAAGCCCATATTAAAAATATAACACAATAATTTCATCTACTTTTAGCTCCTGGATATGGGGTTTAACATCTTCTGCGACCATCTACGAATACAATACCCCAGTAGTCACTGTAAAACAAGGAAATGGGCGAATTATTAACGGAAATTTTAAACTAATTCACATCATCAATTTGGACAATTATGAGGAACTGATTGAACGACTAACACCAACGATCAATAGCATTCATCAAGGAAGCAAAATTCGAGCTCAATTGGTTCACCAAACAAAACAAATCTCGCAATGGATTTCAGAACTTAAAGGTCAAAAGTCAAGAAGCAAAAGAGCAATAAATTGGATCGGAAGCGCGTGGAAATGGATCGCAGGCTCACCTGACGCCACGGATTGGGACCAGATAGTGAAAAGTCAGAACCAAGTAATTAACAATAACAATCAACAATACAAAATCAATAAAGTATTAATAGACACAGCTCAACAAATGCTCAACGAATTCAACAAAATTGTAGAACATCTAAATGAAGATGAAGACGATAAGATGCAACAAACTCTGTACAACCGACTTACTCTAATCAAAGAAGAAATAAAAGAAATCATTCGAGCCGTACAGTTAGCAAAAGGAAAAATAGTTAACACCAATCTACTGGATAAAGGAGAAATTAGCCGCTTAATCACAGAAATAGAAACCTTGCCGTATTCCAATGAAATAGAGGCTATAGAATATGCGGAACCAACGATGATGATTAAAGATTCTACAATCTTATACGTCATATCTATACCTAAGACGAGTAAGCAGAACTACAACCATGTCATCATAAAATCAACGGTTAATCAAAACAAACAAATACATCTGGAATTCAATGAACTTTTGATAAACCAAAACGAAGTATTTGGAATCACCCAGAGATGCAACCTCTTTCGAGATATCACCATATGCGAAATGAATAAACTAAAAGAATTAAGTAAAGACCATTGTATCAGCCGAATTATGAAAGGATTAAATGCTAAATGTGATTACCAGTTCAATAAGAATCAAATCATCGAACCCTTGAACGACAATACAATCTTCATAAGCAACTTTAAAGGAGACATCATTTATAGCAATAGAAGCGAACATTTAGAGGGAAATTTTTTAATTCAATATCATAACGAAACAATAAAAATCGGCGAATCAGTTTTTACGAACAGGGAAGTAAGGACGTCTCAAGTATTGCCACCGGTACTTAAAGCAAATATAACGGAGAAAAGCGTCAAAATTGACCCAGGATACTTACATAACTTGTATCTAAATAACGTTGAACAACTTCAAGAACTTTCCAACGAACGTAAAGAAGCTATCCTCATCGACTTCAGTATCGTAACCATTGTCATCTGCTTAGTTGTCATTTTTCTCGCCAACAAAGCTAGAGTGAGACGTCAAAGAAGAATGCTGTTTATCAACAAGCCGATGTATCAAGACAAAATTTCCAATGATCAACCAGGAATTCAACCCAGGAAATTGAGTTTCTGACCCACGAGACGCAGGTCTTTAAGGAGGGAGAAGTTAACACCACCATTAATGTCGAGTCAACACAACGTGCCTATGAGACACGCGCAAACTTGTCGAATCAACACAACGTGTGTTGTGTCCGGTTGAAAGATGATATATTTTTTATAACATCATTTTTAAGTAATTTTCCATGCATTTATGTGTCGAATCAACACAACGTGTGTTGTGTCCGGTTGAAAGATGATATATTTTTTATAACATCATTTTTAAGTAATTTTCCATGCATTTATGCAATGTCAACTATTTTTATTGTATAAAAAGATAAAATATTTTTGTAGTTTTTTAGTTTTAAGTTGTATCTTGAGAAATAAAGTTATTTTTTGAGTAAACTAGTATAAAACTCGTTAACTTATATATAACTGTTTCTAAATTACTTCTAGTTTTAATGAATTTTTACTATGATTATTTTGAAACAGAACGTGAACGCACAAATACTCTGTATCAAAAATATGTCCGTACACCACTCGGTTAAGGAAACATTGATAAAAAAAAACAAATATAAATCAAACAAAAAATTCAGTTTTTATTTTTTTATAACTCAAATTTCATTTAACCTGAAAATAATAATAATAATCATGATATAAATTAATTTATTTTCACGTTTGATATCATTTACTATTTAAACGGCCTAAAATGATTTCAAATAATTGTCCGTACACACAAGGAAGTTGAAGGAAAACAAATTAGGTCTAATATTTGGTGTTGTAACCTATTCATGCAATGACACTTTGCAACTTTCTTTTCATTGAAAAACAAAACTTCCGAGTTATTTAAGGGCTATTTTTCTACCTGTCGACGATTATTTGTCCGGAGCAAACAATGTAGAAGAAGCGGCACACCTCAAAGAGAAACTCAGCATCGTACTCGAACAACGAGGATTTTCCCTTCGAAAATGGAAATCAAACATTATTGAGCTATGTGATCCGCTTACTGAAAGGGAAGAATCTTTCGTACCTATCGATGAAGTGATTCCGACAGCACAAATACTAGGCCTGCTGTGGAATTCTAAAGATGATCAATTATCCTCTAAAGTGAACATGCCTCCAGTCCAGAGGAAAGGCCCACGAAGCGCACATTAATCTCCAACGCATCTAAGGTATTCGACCCGCTTGGATTGATGTCACCGACTATAATAATTGCAAAAATCCTGTACCAAAAATGATGGTTAAAGAATCTGGAATGGGATGACGAGCTACCCGACGACATAGTAGTAGTTTGGAATCACTTGAAAGCGAAACTTCCACAGTTATCACAGCTAAAAATAAACCGATGCATAAACAAAAAGGAACTGCAGATACATGGATTTAGCGACGCGAGTGAAAAAGCCTACTCCGCTGTAGTATATGGTCGATTCATAAATGAGAAGGGTTGTATTCAGACGGAACTTATTACCTGAAAAACCAAGGTTGCACCAATGAGGCAGGTATCATTGCCTAGGTTGGAATTATGCAGTGCCCATCTTCTCGCAAAATTGATGGCAGAAGTGCTGAGAACATTGGATGGAGATGTAGCTGTGCACGTATGGACTGACTCAACTATTATGTTGGCATGGCTATCTGATCATCCCGTGAAGTGGAAAACATTCCTAGCCAATCGAGTGTCGGAGATACAACGACTATTGCCGAGAAACCATTGGAGACACGTGAATTCGGTGGATAATCCGGCCGACTTCGCTTCCCGAAGTGTGTTACCAACCAAGCTCCTTATACTGCACCAGTGGTGGCATAGGCCATCTTGGCTAAGAGAATCAGAACCATCATGGCCAGTGATAGAAAGCGAAGTATTCTACGATGGTACAATATGCGAAGTGAATAATAAATCAACATTCTTACCTATTTGTTACACACGAGCATCCAATAACTGTGAAAGCGAAATATGCGACATCATCTTCAACAAAACATTTTCTTTCACTAAGGCGATCAGAACACTATGTTTTGTATACCGATTCATCCAAAATGCCAGAGTAAAGAAAGGCGAAAGGCGGACATCCGTTATAACGCTAGAGAGAAATTAATAAAATGGGTACAGCAGAAAAAAGTGTATACAGAGATGCAATTGTCCAAGCATTACAAGTTGTCAACAATGACTTCGTTCTTGGTTCCGAACGGCTTACTGCGAATCATCGGTAGACTAACTAATTCAGATTTCCCATACAATTTTAATCATCTAACCGTTCTGCCGAAATCACATATCCTTAGAAGAATGATTATTTCCTTTTACCATCGCAAATATCTTCATCCAGCCCCATCCCATACATCCAATCTAATCCGACAAACATATTGGATCATCAGGAGGATCAACGGTGAGGGATGAAGTACGAAAATGTATCTAGTGCTTTAGAACCAAAACGACAAATGCCAAACAATTAATGGGTAATTTATCATCTGTTCGGATCACTCCAGCCAGGCCATTTGCGAACTGCGGTAAGGGGTCGTGGAGCCAAAATGGTTAATGGCTATATTGCAGTTTATTTTGAATTTACAGTAACATAAACAATTAATACACTTTCTTTGTGTGATAATAATATATATTTCTTAATATATAGAGACCGGTTTCGGGTTATATTTATCCCTTTGTCAATCTGATTTAATTATTACAAAATGTGTTTTATACAAAAGCATTGCTTACTAATTATCGGCGTTGGTAATTGTTCAAAACTAGATCATACAGCTTATTAGTTTTTGTGTTGACCTTATCATTTAATAACAACGGGTTATCCATATACTATCCATATTCTGCCCTTTATGCATTCTGCACATCACATTCAAATTTACGTCTAAGCTGGTGTACGTGTGTTTCTCATTAGTTAAATGTAATGCGTAATTGAATTTTATATGAGACTGTCCAATTTCGTTAGTGTGTTCTTTGAATCTAATTTTGAATGATCTGCCCGTTTGTCCTAAATAAAATTTATTACATTCATTACATACTAATTTGTACACGCCAGTATCAAGCTCTTGATGATCCATGCCCATTTTTAGTTTATTTATAAGTTTATTTTTTGTTGTATACGCCACTTTGTATCCATATTTGTGTAGTATCTTGTTTAATATCATATATTGCTGGTATCCTCATTGTACTCCGTTGTTATATATTTTAACTTATTGTTGTCATGCTCCGAATCATAAAAAGTGGTTAAATTGTGCTGCTCTACCCTGTATTTGATCTTTATATTCATGCGATCGATTAACTTTGTGTTGTAACCATTAACTAACGCAATACATCTTATGGTATTAAGTTCCTCGATGTAGTCATCCTTACATAATGGTATATTATTAAGTCTATTTAACATATGACTGTATGCGGATAACTTATGCGTATAGGGATGGTTTGAGCTATTGTTTATTGTATGGTTGGTTTGTGTCGATTTATCGATATATGTTAAAGCCATGTTTTTGATTGATATTTTTGATTGTTAAATCCAGAAAGTTGATACAGTTATTGACTTCTGTCTCTAGAGTAAGTTTTATTTTCTGTTGTATACCATTGATATATTGCAATAATTTGTCCAATTGCCTATGTGTGCCTCTGAATAACAATAATACGTCATCGACGTACCTATGCCAATAAAGTATATTGTTTTTGTATGGATTTATATAATTCATTATCTATGAATTTTCGAAATAATTTAAATATATATTGGCTAACGTGCCTGATAATGGACTTCCCATTGGTAAACCTTCTGGTTGTGTATAAAATTTGTTATCATGTTTAAAATAATTCATATCCGTGATTGTAGTCAATAATTTTATGATCTCGGATATTTTGTTGACCTCTACATTATTTCCTCGTAACAACTCAGCTGTTATAGACAATGTATCTTTTACTGGGATATTAAAATGGAATATAAAAATGGAATCATCCCATTGTATGAACTTATATTGCAGTCTTTGTTTGTGAGGTGACCAAGGCTTTTCTTATGGAAGCAGTAACCGAGTTAACAACCGATGCGTTCATAGCAGCCCTTAAAGAATTTTCCTCCAGAAGAAATTTTCCAAACAACATGTTTACCGGCAAGAGATTACATCATCCAAAATAATGTAAACTAGCACCATATCCCTCCATCCGCACCTCATTTTGGCGGACTCTGGGAATAAGCGGTTAAGTCCGTAAAAACTCGCATGCAACGAGTTACGGGAAATATCCATTTAGTCTGCGAGGAAATGACCACCCTGTTATGTGAAATAGAAGGGATATTAAATTCTCGGCCTCTATGTCCATTATCTGAAGATGATGACTCCTCCGAAGCATTCACACCGGCACATTTTTTGACGGGATTCACTCTAGCTCTGATTATGCAATGGAAGATTTAAATTCATCCAAGTTATCGAGATGGCAGCAAGTTGAGCAGCGAGCCCACCATTTTTGGAAGCGGTTCCATAGGGATTATTTCAACAACCTCCAACAGAGAACTAAATGGAGGACTCCCTCGTCCGAGGGAATAACGTTTTCCCAGAACTCTTCCGGCTCACTCACACATCATCCAAATGCATGTTCAAAGCGATTTTTAATATTTTTTTTCGACAAATACATTTCTAACGTGCAGCACATCCACGATACTCTTGTTTATGCAAAATATTGCGTATTGTCTGAGGTTGTATCGCTATTTTTCGCGTTGATAAACTTTGGCAGCGATCGTTGGAGCACTAGGCTTTCAATTCTGTTTTATCTCCCTCTCTATTAGACGTATTTGACGTTCGTTCACCTTTGGGTTGCGAGCACGCCCAGCAACCATCTCTAGGGATTTGGCTTTTTTGGAAGTTCTGGATGACATATTGAATCAAAAATCGCGGGAGATTGGTTATTTTGGAAATTTCCGATTATTTTTTACCTTCACTTTCCAATTTAATGATAAATTTTTTCATTTCTACTTTCTTACCGTTATAGTTGAAAATAGGAGTACAACAATTAATAAATTGTTAATGTGGTAGTGTTAATTTTGACAAAAGGCAAGTATGCGGACAATTATTTGACATCGTTCTAGACTGTTTAAATAGTGAATCACATCAAACTTAAAAGTAAATTAATTTATATCATATGATTGTGATTATCATCCGGTTGTTAAATGTTCGAAAAATAAAAACTCAATTTTTTGTTTGATTTGTAATTGTTTTTTTATCAATGTTTCTTTAACCGAGTGGTGTACGGACAATTTGATGATACAGTATAGGATTAAAATCAAAAAAATTTAACAAGACTCACATTTTGTACATACAAATAACGACCACTTTACATGTTAGTTCTAAATAAATATATATTATATACTAAAAAAAAAATAAATGGGATTCAAGCTCCACCTGAACCGTAAATGTTTGGTAAAACATAAACTCAAAAATAGAGGTAAATATTGAGACGATTTTGGCCATCATATAACAAGCTCACTTTATGAACAGCAATAGCTTAGACGGTTAAGTGTTATACACACGACCGATGGCAAGCAGGGAACAGTTTTTGGTTTATTTTTAATCGTTAAATAAAGGAATAAATCTGTTGTCACACCAGTAGCAAGCGGACAGAATTAAATAGTAAAGTCAAAGCAAATATCAAAGTGTATAAAAGTAGACTGAAATAAAGAGTACACAGTGTTTTTAATTGCAAAATCCAAACGATCTCAGTAGCCCAATTCGTAACAATATTTTTGCTATATGACATGATTTGTTTTTTTATTTTTTGTATTTTGAAAATGATGATCATTGAAAATTTATAGTACCATATAACATGTGGAAAAGTCGAACGCACAGAAATATTTAGCCTCAAAGATGGTCATGACATTTTCAATACAGCATACATGTAACGTGAACACTGAAAGTACTCTCGCTATGTTTTTATCGTTTTTGTTTCTATTGTAATGTGATAAATAAAAAGAGACGAAATATTTTTATTTAATATAACATTTTACATGACACGCAACATTTTAACGCAACATTTAACATAACATTCTAACGCAGCGTGTAACATGAACCCAAAACTAGTACCCTAAATGTTTTACCAAACATAAAACATAAGCATTATTTTATTTCTGTCCTACCAATGGTATTTTTTTACTTACCGTTATTGGCTACTTTTAATAATTTAACAATTAACTTGTACTAATTCGTTCTATTTATACTAAATGATATACTAAAACTTGGCACAGACGTAATACAAATTAACAAAAACTCAAAATGAAACAAATTCCGAATAATTTCGAAATTTCAAGAAAAATCGAAGCTTGCTTTTGCCAAACCAAAACATTTTTCTGAGTTGAACAACTAAGTAGATTTACTTGAAATTTGATATTTTGATTTTGCTTGTTGAAACAAATAGAAACAAGCAAACTTACAGAGCATTTGCAATGAAAAAACTTTTTACTTTTTACTTACAGGTTTGTATGAATTTCGAACTTAACGAACAAAAATCTTTGCTCGTTATGTTAGAAATTTATACAAACCAGAAAGTTAAAACTCGAAAATAGTTTTTGTATTTTTTGAAACTTTCTGTTTTGATTCTTCTTGTTCTTGCAATAACAAATTTTTTGTTTGTTTCTGATCGAAATTTTACGCTTGTTTCCGTTCTCTACTAGATACACGATTGATTAGCAAGCAAGCAACTTCCATATGAGATAAACAAAATATTTGCGAACCAATTTCTATCAATACTATTCATTGTCATTGTTCAGTGAAATTAAAATTTGCTTGGTAAAACTGGTCTAGTTGTCATAAGTAGTTTTCGAGTATTTAGTATTTACCCCATTGCCTCCTTGTTTTTAGGCTAACAATTTAAATTTTTCTCCTAAAATATGTGTTTTTTAAACAACGTTGAATATCTTAGCAGCTCATTGATTCCCAATAAGTTATAATTTATTTGAAATTTTACATAACAACAATTTGTTGACCACAAATATATATTTTTATTGTTGAAATTAAAATTCAAAATGGATTACGAGGATATAGCACCCCAAAAATTATTATTATTTAAAACATTTTTTTTTTAGTGACATTATAAATAAAAAGAACGCTGTCCTGTTAGATCTAGATATGAGTAGGTACTTAAGTATATAAATTGAACATACCTTGGAAATCTGTCTAATCTTGTTTATGCATGTTTTAGATGCTCTTTAAAAAAATTCGCAAATAGTTTGCGAAATGTGTTGACCACCAACTCATTTATTTCAATAAATGAACTGATTTTTTTTGCTGTACCACGGCAGAAATAATCAACTACAACCGTGTCGGTAAAGACAAACTTGGCGATCATACTTCTTGTTGTCTTAATACAGTTCATCCCTCCGAACTTAGACAACTTTTGCACTTACAAAAATTCAAAGAAATTTTATTCAATTAGTGATTTTGAGTAGTTCTATTTTAGAAATTTTAAATTTGAATTAAAACGTCATTGGCCAAACTCGATTTGTAGCCGGCATCACATCTTAGTTTTTTTTCGAAATTTTAATGGTGGTCAAAGATGGTCGGCTTTATTTTCTTTTGGAACTATACATATATTCGTAAAAAAAAACCTCAATTTTTGCGTCGTGTTTCTGCAATTCTGTTTTAAGCTCCTTTATTTCGTATTGTAACCTTTCAATTTCCAAATTTCCTACTACAAACAGAAGTGAATTGTTTTATGGTAAAGCAGCATTTTCGTGACGGAAGGAGAAGTGAAAATATGATGAAATTCAAGAAAGGTGATTCTAAAATGAGGTTGCTTATTTCTAACACTACCGTTAGCAGTATTAATTTTTCAGCGAGTGTCCACCACACACATTTTTTTAAGCATGGCCAAACATATACCTCTGAGAGTAAATACTCAGGAAATATACCCCAACGTTTAAAGCAAAGTATTGGCGAGAAAAGTGTCTAGGCGAACTTGAATATTATTTCGAAAATAATCTCGAATTGCCCATATTCCAGAATTTAATCTTAAAATTATTTAAGAATGCAGTTTCCAACCCATTTGTCGAATTTCTTCATAATCGGTAAAGAAATAGGGAAGTTCCAGCATACTTAGCCATATTCCAGAACTTTATCAGAAAATTATTTTAGAATCCCATTGTCATCGCGGATGTCATATTTCACTAAAACCGGTTAAAAAGTAGCTAAATTCCACCTCTATTAGATATATTCCAGAACTTCTTCCAAAAACCATTTTAGAATCTCATTTCGAACGCACATGTCGAATTTCATCATAATCGGTTGAGAAATAGGCAAGTTCATCCAAAAAACATGTTAGAATCCCATTCCTACCACACGTGTCAAATTTCATAATAATCGGGTGAGAAATATGTGAGGTCGAACATAAAGGCTGCAAAAATATTTGTTGATAACGATAACTTTTGTCAAGCAATTGGAGTTAAATTAGTTGATAGAAATATTAATATTATTGCATTCTATCGTTAAAAAAAAAATACGTTTACAAAGTTTTTGATTATGTTAGGTAAATGTTTACAGGAATACCGGCACCGTATAATTGTTGGCGATTTCAATCTATATTTATTGGACTTTGATGATAATAATGTTTCAGGCTACAAACAATTAGTAAATCCGTTTGGTTATGTATTTCTAAATAAAATTTCTCGCCATCACGCAACTCGAACTAGAAATGTAGTTAGTACATTAATCGATCACATCATAACAGACTTATTAGCATATTGTTATGACGTAAACACTTCAGACACTTCCTTGTCTGACCACAAACAATTATTCCTTCAAGTTTCTAAGATGGAAACCAATTAGTTACTAATGTAATGACTAATGAGCATAAAATAGCTGAGCACTCAATGAGTATTTCATAAATGCTACTAAGGATATTTCTGGCCATTTTCAACAGCCAAATATAGTTGATTTTGCTTATATATATATTACGACGTTAAGCATTTGTTTCAGCTGTGGCCCACAGAGGGAAGTCAAGTAAAGAATATAGTTTTGAATCTAAATTCAAATGCAGCTATTGGTGTTGATAATGTATCTACAAAGGATATTAAGTACACTGTTAACTACACTCCCGAGCAACTGAATCGACTAGACCATCAAAACGCATATTTTTTTAAAATGGCTGGATCGATTTTCGAAAACAACCTTCTTTTGACAGCCTAGTATTTTATCTTTTCAAGGATACCTTTATCATTAAAATCCATACAGTACTTTTCAAATTAAAGCAGTCTTAGCAAAATGCGATGTTTCGGTGAAAACAATTGGCGTGATGCAATCTCCTGTATAATGCCACGTTGACCGATATTTGTCGTCACTTATGAGTCAGACGTTGACCTTAATAAATCTCTACCAGTTTAATTCATTGTTTCCTTAAAATCATGGATACCACTCCAGAAAAATCCGCACAACTTGTTGCTATATTGCAAGAAGGACGCAATCAACAAGAAGTCGCTCGTCAGCTTAACATGAGCCAATCTGCTGTTTCAAGAGTATTCAGAAGGTTTCAGGAAACTGGTACCTTCAATCGAAGACCACAAACCCGCCGGTTTCGGTGTACATCAGAGAGGGAAGATCGATTTATCGTCCAAACTTCACTGCGAAATCGCCATATCACGGGAGTCGATGTGCAGCAGGAGCTAAGACAAGTTCGAGATGTAGCTGTTAGTCAATGGACAGTAAGAAGACGCTTAAATAAGGCCAACCTCACTCCAAGAACGTATGTGAAGTTATCCCAGGATTTCATCCCAGTAAATGAAAAAACTTGAATCAGGCAACCCTAGAAAATTTAAAGCTATGTTTAATATTACGTGAAGTTAGCCCAGCCCAGGATTTAATTAAAATTAGGCTAAATACCAAAATGACATGTTATCCAATAAAATAAAATAAAATCCACATACAAAATTAATACAATTTAAATCTTCACTGATATATTGTATTATTTGAAAGATTTTACCTAGTACCTAAAAATTTATGGATGTTACAACAATTGGTACATTTTGCCGCAAATAAAAATGTCTCGTATTAGCGAAAATCATTTTTGAGAAGGGGATATCAATAGCATAATTTTAAAAAAAATTCAAGAAAATCGTATTGTTCCAAGTGCCCCAAATATAGCCCTGGGCTGAGAAGTTTCATTCATTTTTATACTGTCGATCAGATATTCGTCTGGTTCGCCAAAACCAAAAATGTCTCGTATTAGTAAAAAGCAATTTCGAGAAGGGGATATCAATAGCATAATTTAAAAAAAAATTCAAGAAAATCGTATTGTTCCAAGTGCCCCAAATATAGCCCTGGGCTGAGAAGTTTCATTCATTTTTATACTGTCGATCAGATATTCGTCTGGTTCGCCAAAACTAAAAATGTCTCGTATTAGTAAAAAGCAATTTCGAGAAGGGGATACCATTAGCATAATTTAAAAAAAAATTCAAGAAAATCGTATTGTTCCAAGTGCCCCAAATATAGCCCTGGGCTGAGAAGTTTCATTCATTTTTATACTGTCGATCAGATATTCGTCTGGTTCGCCAAAACTAAAAATGTCTCGTATTAGTAAAAAGCAATTTCGAGAAGGGGATACCATTAGCATAATTTAAAAAAAAATTAAAGAAAATCGTATTGTTCCAAGTGCCCCAAATATAGCCCTGGGCTGAGAAGTTTCATTCATTTTTATACTGTCGATCAGATATTCGTCTGGTTCGCCAAAACTAAAAATGTCTCGTATTAGTAAAAAGCAATTTCGAGAAGGGGATACCATTAGCATAATTTAAAAAATAATTCAAGAAAATCGTATTGTTCCAAGTGCCCCAAATATAGCCCTGGGCTGAGAAGTTTCATTCATTTTTATATTTCAGTTGAAATTTTCTACTGGTTCGTCGAAATTTAAAAAGTTCCAATATAAATTTTCTTGTATTTTTTTGTATAACGATTTTCTTGTATTTTTTTACAAATTGTGCTATTGATATCCCCTTCTCGAAATTGCTTTTTACTAATACGAGGCATTTTTAGTTTTGGCGAACCAGACGAATATCTGATCGACAGTATAAAAATGAATGAAACTTCTCAGCCCAGGGCTATATTTGGGGCACTTGGAACAATACGATTTTCTTGAATTATTTTTTAAATTATGCTAATGGTATCCCCTTCTCGAAATTGATTTCTACTAATACGAGACATTTTTAGTTTTGGCGAACCAGACGAATATCTGATCGACAGTATAAAAATGAATGAAACTTCTCAGCCCAGGGCTATATTTGGGGCACTTGGAACAATACGATTTTCTTGAATTTTTTTTTAAATTATGCTATTGATATCCCCTTCTCGAAATTGCTTTTTACTAATACGAGACATTTTTGGTTTTGGCGAACCAGACGAATATCTGATCGACAGTATAAAAATGAATGAAACTTCTCAGCCCAGGGCTATATTTGGGGCACTTGGAACAATACGATTTTCTTTAATTTTTTTTTAAATTATGCTATTGATATCCCCTTCTCGAAATTGCCTTTTACTAATACGAGACATTTTTAGTTTTGGCGAACCAGACGAATATCTGATCGACAGTATAAAAATGAATGAAACTTCTCAGCCCATGGCTATATTTGAGGCACTTGGAACAATACGATTTTCTTGTATTTTTTTACAAATTGTGCTATTGATATCCCCTTCTCGAAATTGCTTTTTACTAATACGAGACATTTTTAGTTTTGGCGAACCAGACGAATATCTGATCGACAGTATAAAAATGAATGAAACTTCTCAGCCCAGGGCTATATTTGGGGCACTTGGAACAATACGATTTTCTTGAATTTTTTTTTTAATTATGCTATTGATATCCCCTTCTCGAAATTGCTTTTTACTAATACGAGACATTTTTAGTTTTGGCGAACCAGACGAATATCTGATCGACAGTATAAAAATGAATGAAACTTCTCAGCCCAGGGCTATATTTGGGGCACTTGGAACAATACGATTTTCTTGAATTTTTTTTTTAATTATGCTATTGATATCCCCTTCTGGAAATTGCTTTTTACTAATACGAGACATTTTTGGTTTTGGCGAACCAGACGAATATCTGATCGACAGTATAAAAATGAATGAAACTTCTCAGCCCATGGCTATATTTGAGGCACTTGGAACAATACGATTTTATTGAATTTTTTTTTAAATTATGCTAATGGTATCCCCTTCTCGAAATTGCCTTTTACTAATACGAGACATTGTTAGTTTTGGCGAACCAGACGAATATCTGATCGACAGTATAAAAATGAATGAAACTTCTCAGCCCAGGGCTATATTTGGGGCACTTGGAACAATACGATTGTCTTGAATTTTTTTTTAAATTATGCTATTGATATCCCCTTCTCGAAATTGCCTTTTACTAATACGAGACATTTTTAGTTTTGGCGAACCAGACGAATATCTGATCGACAGTATAAAAATGAATGAAACTTCTCAGCCCATGGCTATATTTGAGGCACTTGGAACAATACGATTTTCTTGTATTTTTTTACAAATTGTGCTATTGATATCCCCTTCTCGAAATTGCTTTTTACTAATACGAGACATTTTTAGTTTTGGCGAACCAGACGAATATCTGCTCGACAGTATAAAAATGAATGAAACTTCTCAGCCCAGGGCTATATTTGGGGCACTTGGAACAATACGATTGTCTTGAATTTTTTTTTAAATTATGCTATTGATATCCCCTTCTCGAAATTGCCTTTTACTAATACGAGACATTTTTAGTTTTGGCGAACCAGACGAATATCTGATCGACAGTATAAAAATGAATGAAACTTCTCAGCCCATGGCTATATTTGAGGCACTTGGAACAATACGATTTTCTTGAATTTTTTTTTTAATTATGCTATTGATATCCCCTTCTCGAAATTGCTTTTTACTAATACGAGACATTTTTGGTTTTGGCGAACCAGACGAATATCTGATCGACAGTATAAAAATGAATGAAACTTCTCAGCCCATGGCTATATTTGAGGCACTTGGAACAATACGATTTTATTGAATTTTTTTTTAAATTATGCTAATGGTATCCCCTTCTCGAAATTGCCTTTTACTAATACGAGACATTGTTAGTTTTGGCGAACCAGACGAATATCTGATCGACAGTATAAAAATGAATGAAACTTCTCAGCCCATGGCTATATTTGAGGCACTTGGAACAATACGATTTTCTTGTATTTTTTTACAAATTGTGCTATTGATATCCCCTTCTCGAAATTGCTTTTTACTAATACGAGACATTTTTAGTTTTGGCGAACCAGACGAATATCTGATCGACAGTATAAAAATGAATGAAACTTCTCAGCCCAGGGCTATATTTGAGGCACTTGGAACAATACGATTTTCTTGTATTTTTTTACAAATTGTGCTATTGATATCCCCTTCTCGAAATTGCTTTTTACTAATACGAGACATTTTTAGTTTTGGCGAACCAGACGAATATCTGATCGACAGTATAAAAATGAATGAAACTTCTCAGCCCATGGCTATATTTGAGGCACTTGGAACAATACGATTTTCTTGTATTTTTTTACAAATTGTGCTATTGATATCCCCTTCTCGAAATTGCTTTTTACTAATACGAGACATTTTTAGTTTTGGCGAACCAGACGAATATCTGCTCGACAGTATAAAAATGAATGAAACTTCTCAGCCCAGGGCTATATTTGGGGCACTTGGAACAATACGATTTTCTTGAATTTTTTTTTTAATTATGCTATTGATATCCCCTTCTCGAAATTGCTTTTTACTAATACGAGACATTTTTGGTTTTGGCGAACCAGACGAATATCTGATCGACAGTATAAAAATGAATGAAACTTCTCAGCCCATGGCTATATTTGAGGCACTTGGAACAATACGATTTTATTGAATTTTTTTTTTAATTATGCTAATGGTATCCCCTTCTCGAAATTGCCTTTTACTAATACGAGACATTGTTAGTTTTGGCGAACCAGACGAATATCTGATCGACAGTATAAAAATGAATGAAACTTCTCAGCCCATGGCTATATTTGAGGCACTTGGAACAATACGATTTTCTTGAATTTTTTTTTAAATTATGCTAATGGTATCCCCTTTTTGAAATTGCCTTTTACTAATACGAGACATTTTTAGTTTTGGCGAACCAGACGAATATCTGATCGACAGTATAAAAATGAATGAAACTTCTCAGCCCAGGGCTATATTTGGGGCACTTGGAACAATACGATTTTCTTGAATTTTTTTTTTAATTATGCTATTGATATCCCCTTCTCGAAATTGCTTTTTACTAATACGAGACATTTTTGGTTTTGGCGAACCAGACGAATATCTGATCGACAGTATAAAAATGAATGAAACTTCTCAGCCCATGGCTATATTTGAGGCACTTGGAACAATACGATTTTATTGAATTTTTTTTTTAATTATGCTAATGGTATCCCCTTCTCGAAATTGCCTTTTACTAATACGAGACATTGTTAGTTTTGGCGAACCAGACGAATATCTGATCGACAGTATAAAAATGAATGAAACTTCTCAGCCCATGGCTATATTTGAGGCACTTGGAACAATACGATTTTCTTGTATTTTTTTACAAATTGTGCTATTGATATCCCCTTCTCGAAATTGCTTTTTACTAATACGAGACATTTTTAGTTTTGGCGAACCAGACGAATATCTGATCGACAGTATAAAAATGAATGAAACTTCTCAGCCCAGGGCTATATTTGAGGCACTTGGAACAATACGATTTTCTTGTATTTTTTTACAAATTGTGCTATTGATATCCCCTTCTCGAAATTGCTTTTTACTAATACGAGACATTTTTAGTTTTGGCGAACCAGACGAATATCTGCTCGACAGTATAAAAATGAATGAAACTTCTCAGCCCAGGGCTATATTTGGGGCACTTGGAACAATACGATTTTCTTGAATTTTTTTTTTAATTATGCTATTGATATCCCCTTCTCGAAATTGCTTTTTACTAATACGAGACATTTTTGGTTTTGGCGAACCAGACGAATATCTGATCGACAGTATAAAAATGAATGAAACTTCTCAGCCCATGGCTATATTTGAGGCACTTGGAACAATACGATTTTATTGAATTTTTTTTTAAATTATGCTAATGGTATCCCCTTCTCGAAATTGCCTTTTACTAATACGAGACATTGTTAGTTTTGGCGAACCAGACGAATATCTGATCGACAGTATAAAAATGAATGAAACTTCTCAGCCCATGGCTATATTTGAGGCACTTGGAACAATACGATTTTCTTGTATTTTTTTACAAATTGTGCTATTGATATCCCCTTCTCGAAATTGCTTTTTACTAATACGAGACATTTTTAGTTTTGGCGAACCAGACGAATATCTGATCGACAGTATAAAAATGAATGAAACTTCTCAGCCCAGGGCTATATTTGAGGCACTTGGAACAATACGATTTTCTTGTATTTTTTTACAAATTGTGCTATTGATATCCCCTTCTCGAAATTGCTTTTTACTAATACGAGACATTTTTAGTTTTGGCGAACCAGACGAATATCTGATCGACAGTATAAAAATGAATGAAACTTCTCAGCCCATGGCTATATTTGAGGCACTTGGAACAATACGATTTTCTTGTATTTTTTTACAAATTGTGCTATTGATATCCCCTTCTCGAAATTGCTTTTTACTAATACGAGACATTTTTAGTTTTGGCGAACCAGACGAATATCTGCTCGACAGTATAAAAATGAATGAAACTTCTCAGCCCAGGGCTATATTTGGGGCACTTGGAACAATACGATTTTCTTGTATTTTTTTACAAATTGTGCTATTGATATCCCCTTCTCGAAATTGCCTTTTACTAATACGAGACATTTTTAGTTTTGGCGAACCAGACGAATATCTGATCGACAGTATAAAAATGAATGAAACTTCTCAGCCCATGGCTATATTTGAGGCACTTGGAACAATACGATTTTCTTGTATTTTTTTACAAATTGTGCTATTGATATCCCCTTCTCGAAATTGCTTTTTACTAATACGAGACATTTTTAGTTTTGGCGAACCAGACGAATATCGGCTCGACAGTATAAAAATGAATGAAACTTCTCAGCCCAGGGCTATATTTGGGGCACTTGGAACAATACGATTTTCTTGAATTTTTTTTTAAATTATGCTATTGATATCCCCTTCTCGAAATTGCTTTTTACTAATACGAGACATTTTTGGTTTTGGCGAACCAGACGAATATCTGATCGACAGTATAAAAATGAATGAAACTTCTCAGCCCATGGCTATATTTGAGGCACTTGGAACAATACGATTTTCTTGTATTTTTTTACAAATTGTGCTATTGATATCCCCTTCTCGAAATTGCTTTTTACTAATACGAGACATTTTTAGTTTTGGCGAACCAGACGAATATCTGATCGACAGTATAAAAATGAATGAAACTTCTCAGCCCAGGGCTATATTTGGGGCACTTGGAACAATACGATTTTCTTGAATTTTTTTTTAAATTATGCTATTGATATCCCCTTCTCGAAATTGCCTTTTACTAATACGAGACATTTTTAGTTTTGGCGAACCAGACGAATATCTGATCGACAGTATAAAAATGAATGAAACTTCTCAGCCCATGGCTATATTTGAGGCACTTGGAACAATACGATTTTCTTGTATTTTTTTACAAATTGTGCTATTGATATCCCCTTCTCGAAATTGCTTTTTACTAATACGAGACATTTTTAGTTTTGGCGAACCAGACGAATATCTGCTCGACAGTATAAAAATGAATGAAACTTCTCAGCCCAGGGCTATATTTGGGGCACTTGGAACAATACGATTTTCTTGAATTTTTTTTTTAATTATGCTATTGATATCCCCTTCTCGAAATTGCTTTTTACTAATACGAGACATTTTTGGTTTTGGCGAACCAGACGAATATCTGATCGACAGTATAAAAATGAATGAAACTTCTCAGCCCATGGCTATATTTGAGGCACTTGGAACAATACGATTTTCTTGTATTTTTTTACAAATTGTGCTATTGATATCCCCTTCTCGAAATTGCTTTTTACTAATACGAGACATTTTTAGTTTTGGCGAACCAGACGAATATCTGATCGACAGTATAAAAATGAATGAAACTTCTAAGCCCAGGGCTATATTTGGGGCACTTGGAACAATACGATTTTCTTGAATTTTTTTTTTAAATTATGCTAATGAAATCCCCTTCTCGAAATTGCCTTTTACTAATACGAGACATTTTTAGTTTTGGCGAACCAGACGAATATCTGATCGACAGTATAAAAATGAATGAAACTTCTCAGCCCATGGCTATATTTGAGGCACTTGGAACAATACGATTTTCTTGTATTTTTTTACAAATTGTGCTATTGATATCCCCTTCTCGAAATTGCTTTTTACTAATACGAGACATTTTTAGTTTTGGCGAACCAGACGAATATCTGATCGACAGTATAAAAATGAATGAAACTTCTCAGCCCAGGGCTATATTTGGGGCACTTGGAACAATACGATTTTCTTGAATTTTTTTTTAAATTATGCTATTGATATCCCCTTCTCGAAATTGCTTTTTACTAATACGAGACATTTTTGGTTTTGGCGAACCAGACGAATATCTGATCGACAGTATAAAAATGAATGAAACTTCTCAGCCCATGGCTATATTTGAGGCACTTGGAACAATACGATTTTCTTGTATTTTTTTACAAATTGTGCTATTGATATCCCCTTCTCGAAATTGCTTTTTACTAATACGAGACATTTTTAGTTTTGGCGAACCAGACGAATATCTGATCGACAGTATAAAAATGAATGAAACTTCTCAGCCCAGGGCTATATTTGGGGCACTTGGAACAATACGATTGTCTTGAATTTTTTTTTAAATTATGCTATTGATATCCCCTTCTCGAAATTGCCTTTTACTAATACGAGACATTTTTAGTTTTGGCGAACCAGACGAATATCTGATCGACAGTATAAAAATGAATGAAACTTCTCAGCCCATGGCTATATTTGAGGCACTTGGAACAATACGATTTTCTTGTATTTTTTTACAAATTGTGCTATTGATATCCCCTTCTCGAAATTGCTTTTTACTAATACGAGACATTTTTAGTTTTGGCGAACCAGACGAATATCTGATCGACAGTATAAAAATGAATGAAACTTCTCAGCCCAGGGCTATATTTGGGGCACTTGGAACAATACGATTTTCTTGAATTTTTTTTTAAATTATGCTATTGATATCCCCTTCTCGAAATTGCTTTTTACTAATACGAGACATTTTTGGTTTTGGCGAACCAGACGAATATCTGATCGACAGTATAAAAATGAATGAAACTTCTCAGCCCATGGCTATATTTGAGGCACTTGGAACAATACGATTTTCTTGTATTTTTTTACAAATTGTGCTATTGATATCCCCTTCTCGAAATTGCTTTTTACTAATACGAGACATTTTTAGTTTTGGCGAACCAGACGAATATCTGATCGACAGTATAAAAATGAATGAAACTTCTCAGCCCAGGGCTATATTTGGGGCACTTGGAACAATACGATTGTCTTGAATTTTTTTTTAAATTATGCTATTGATATCCCCTTCTCGAAATTGCCTTTTACTAATACGAGACATTTTTAGTTTTGGCGAACCAGACGAATATCTGATCGACAGTATAAAAATGAATGAAACTTCTCAGCCCATGGCTATATTTGAGGCACTTGGAACAATACGATTTTCTTGTATTTTTTTACAAATTGTGCTATTGATATCTCCTTCTCGAAATTGCTTTTTACTAATACGAGACATTTTTAGTTTTGGCGAACCAGACGAATATCTGATCGACAGTATAAAAATGAATGAAACTTCTCAGCCCAGGGCTATATTTGGGGCACTTGGAACAATACGATTTTCTTGAATTTTTTTTTAAATTATGCTATTGATATCCCCTTCTCGAAATTGCTTTTTACTAATACGAGACATTTTTGGTTTTGGCGAACCAGACGAATATCTGATCGACAGTATAAAAATGAATGAAACTTCTCAGCCCAGGGCTATATTTGGGGCACTTGGAACAATACGATTTTCTTGAATTTTTTTTTAAATTATGCTATTGATATCCCCTTCTCAAAAATGATTTTCGCTAATACGAGACATTTTTATTTGCGGCAAAATGTACCAATTGTTGTAACATCCATAAATTTTTAGGTACTAGGTAAAATCTTTCAAAAAATACAATATATCAGTGAAGATTTAAATTGTATTAATTTTGTATGTGGATTTTATTTTATTTTATTGGATAACATGTCATTTTGGTATTTAGCCTAATTTTAATTAAATCCTGGGCTGGGCTAACTTCACGTAATATTAAATATAGCTTTAAATTTTCTAGGGTTGCCTGATTCAAGTTTTTTCATTTACTGGGATGAAATCCTGGGATAACTTCACATACGTACTCCAAGACGGCCCGCCAGAGGCCCAAAATTGACAACACGCCACCGCAAACAGCGACTCGAATTTGCTCGCGAACACATCAATTGGAACATCGAGCAATGGCCGTCCGTTCTTTAATGACGAGTGCAGAATATGTCTCCATGGTAGTGATATGAGAGACCGGGTCTACCGGCGTCCAGGAGAGCGATTTTCGCAGTGCTGTTTTGCTGAAACAGTCTCATACGGCGGCGGTTCGTGTATGGTGTGGGCTGGCATATCGTTTGAGGGAAAAACAGATCTTGTTTTCGTACCTGGTGGAGGCCGTGAAGGAGGTCTGACCGCTGAACGATATATCGAGGGCATTCTCTTGGATCATGTAGTGCCCTATGCAGGATATATAGGGGAAGATTTCATATTGATGCATGACAATGCCCGGTGTCACACAGCTCGAACCACTCGACAGTTCTTGGATGAGGTCGGACTCGAGACGATGAGGTGGCCAGCACTCAGTCCAGACATGAATCCAATTGAGCATTTATGGGACGAACTAAAACGGAGGGTCCGAGCTAGGAATCCGGTACCATCTAACATCAGTGACCTGAAGATTGCGTTAGAGGAGGAGTGGGGTCCGATCCCCCAAGTATTTGTCAAAACCTTAATAAGGTCAATGGGGAACCGCATGCGAACCGTTGTAGACGCAAGGGGGGGGGGGCATACTTATTATTAACCAATAAAATTATTTTTGTTTTGCTTGAGTTTTTTGTTGTAATTTAATTTTAAACACCCCCAATATTTTTTGTTTAATCATCAATTTTGGTTGCGTTTTCATTCAAAATTCATTACAAAAAAAGTACTAAACCAATTTTCATAAAAATAGTGTCATTTTAAAGCAAAAATATCAGGCTTTCAAAAAAGTAATGTCTTATGAAAATCGGTTTGACCGTTCTAACAAAAATCGCCCTTATGTATGTTAGCGCTTAAGGTTTTAGTCGATTCAGTTGCTCGGGAGTGTATCTAAGCTCTTTACTTGTGAAGTTTATGAATGAGTCGTTTAATTCTGGATTTTTTCCTGATTATTGTAAAACTGCCAAAGTTGTACCGGTATAAAATCTGGAGACGAAACTGATCTTGCGAATTACAGACCCATTTCTATTTTGACTGCGATATCAAAAATTCTAGAAAAAATAATTTTAGTAAGAATCAACCATTTTTTAATATTGAATGGCATAATTAGTAAACAGCAATTTGGCTTCACTGTGAACTCAAACACAACAGCGGCATATTTGAACTTTACGGATTTCCTCAGTAGAACTGTTGATCAAGGATTGTTTTGTGGGTGTCTTTTTCTAGAATTACGCAAGGCATTTGATACGGTTAACCACGAAATATTATTAATCAAGCTATAGCTAAGCTAGCATTTACTGCAGTACAAATAAACTTATTCAAAAGCTATCTCTCTATGAGACGCCAACTAGTAAAAATAAATAAAAATGTCAGTTCTGAAAAATTGTTGAATATTTGAGTACCACAGGGTTCTATCTTGGGTCCTACTCTATTCAATTTAATAAATTTCAGGGAAATATCCAACTATATGCAGATGATTGCTTGATTATGTATGCTTCAGAATCTCTACAGGTATTCCTTTTTCAATTACAAAACGATTTACAGGCGCTTAAAAATTCGTTTAGTAGGAATCATTTAACCTTAAACCACAGTAAAACAACGTACATAGTGTTTGAGAATAAAAATTTGGGGATAGATGCCTTAAATTCTAGTATTGATAATTGATAGCAAACTAAAATGGTCGAATCATATTGTTAAAATCAAAAAAACTATATTACCTTATAGTTTTGCTATCAACCGAATAAGGCACTCCCAAAGAAATCTCTGCTACTTTTATACTTTGCTTACATTCAGTCGTGATTAGTTTACCTTAATCCGATTTGGAGTGGCTGTGCCGAGTATAAATTAACATAGCTAGAGATTTTGCAAAAGAGGGTATTGAAGCAAATCATTAATGCGCCAATAAGGTATCCAACAGAAAAACTTTGTGAGCAACTTCAGTACTAGAAGGAAATCACATTTTGCAGTTGATTATTTCAGAGCAGGCTCTCTAATAATAATGTTTTATATCGAGGACTGCCATTGTATAATGAACTCCCCCCAGAGCTTGAAAACATAACGAACCAGAAAATTTTCAAAAATAAAATAACAGACTAGGTACCTGAAAAGTAATTGAAACCTTTATGTCGTCAAAGCGTGTGATCAAAAATTTTGATCTTTAGTTTGTAAACTAAACTGATGTATATTTTATTTAATGGTATTTTTAGAACTAGCTAATTATAAATGAATTATATGAATTGTTTCTTGAAATTTTGTAAAATTAATAAAATAAATCAACCGGAAATTAATGTAGCGTAAATTATAAAAAGTAAAACATTAAAGAATTAAAAAATAAATAAATAAAGAATGAAATTGTGAAGTTGCGTTATAACCTTCTTAGGTTCGAGCGACTGAACTTCCTAAAAATTATAAAAATTTAAATAGTTTGTTACAAATTATATAAATTTGAATATTTAAAAGATATAGTATTAACCTTATTGTAATCATTTTCATTATTGTAAAAAAAAAATTAAAAAAATAAAAATAAAAAATAGGCAAGTTCCATCATGCAGCCATATTCCAGAACTTCAATTAAAAATAATTTGAGAATCCCATTTCCATTGGAAATACTGAAATTCATCAAAACCGGATAAAATATAGAATCATAATAAAATTTTTATAAAAAAATCACAAATCCTCAATTTAACTGCTCCGTGCTCCCTAAACCATAATTCAACCCCAACTCATCCCTAATTCAACCCGTAAATGGAACCCAACTCAACCGGAAAACCTACGCCAAACTCAATACTCAATCTAAACTCCAACTCAACTTCAATCCACTCGCAAATTGGCCCCTAACTTAACCTTCAAATCAACTCCAAATTCAATGTCCAATTCAATAATCAAACCAGATGTATAATAAATAGTAAATATTTTATAACCAGTACGTAAATTTTGTTCACAAACCGAGAATTGAGAGTAGAATAACCGCAAATTCTTAGTAGTGGTAGATGTGTGTATATTAGTGGCCACATGAGTGTTGTTTATTTTTTTTATGACATTAACGTGATTTAATTTTCATTCATTCATTTTATCATTTAAAAGTGCTTGTATGTTAAAAATTATTAAACAACCAAAAATATTTTATTTAAAAGTTTTTTCTAATAACAAGCACGAAAAATAATTAATTCCTTACTCCATAATCAAAAATAATAACAAATCTAGTCTCTCAAAAATTATTTTGTTTGTAGAATGACAAATCTCAACTCAAAAGCAAGAGAGAAGTATAAAAAACGAGAAGAGAAACGAGCATAAGCACCAAAAAATTCAACCGATTTCGCCCGATTTAGTTATTTTTGATGCTTACTGTCCTAAAAAACGCACAAATTCAACAAACAAAAATAATACAATAATGTATACTATACATACATAGTGTACGAATACAAAATTCTCAATTCTCGTGTCTCGGTTTGCGAACTAAATTTACGTACAGGTGTTTTGGGCCAATTCGTATGGCAGGTACTCCACCCTCTTGACGTATAGTCTCAAAGCAACCTTGATTATACAAGCCATTATCTAAAAAACGAAGCTTTTATAAGGGAATTAGAAACGAGGAAAAAACCAAAATTTCCATAGTAAAACCATAGACAATCATAATAGATCTCTCATTTGACTAAAAACAGAAAATAAAAACAAAAATTTTCTATTCAAATGTTATCGATGTATTGCATATACGTATTATATTTGCAACGCATTCTAAAATCATTGCCTTATAAAATACACAACACAACGATACATTGGAATTATCAGAAGTTTTTGTTTTTTTCCTTTAGTTACTATGAAATGAGAAATCTAGTATGAATGTCTATGGTAAAACCATAGACAATCATAATAGATCTCTCATTTGACTAAAAACACAAAATAAAAACAAAAATTTTCCATTCAAATATTATCGATGTATTGCATATACGTATTATATTTGCAACGCATTCTAAAATCATTGCCTTATAAAATACACAACACAACGATACATTGGAATTATCAGAAGTTTTTGTTTTTTTCCTTTAGTTACTATGAAATGAGAAATCTAGTATGAATGTCTATGGTAAAACCATAGACAATCATAATAGATCTCTCATTTGACTAAAAACACAAAATAAAAACAAAAATTTTCCATTCAAATATTATCGATGTATTGCATATACGTATTATATTTGCAACGCATTCTAAAATCATTGCCTTATAAAATACACAACACAACGATACATTGGAATTATCAGAAGTTTTTGTTTTTTTCCTTTAGTTACTATGAAATGAGAAATCTAGTATGAATGTCTATGGTAAAACCATAGACAATCATAATAGATCTCTCATTTGACTAAAAACACAAAATAAAAACAAAAATTTTCCATTCAAATATTATCGATGTATTGCATATACGTATTATATTTGCAACGCATTCTAAAATCATTGCCTTATAAAATACACAACACAACGATACATTGGAATTATAAGAAGTTTTTGTTTTTTTCCTTTAGTTACTATGAAATGAGAAATCTAGTATGAATGTCTATGGTAAAACATATGGGAAATCACTTTTTTCCCTAAGACAAATTTGTAAATGAAAACGTTGAAAATTCTTAATTATGTTTTCTGAAATATTTTCATAAATGTTTGAATTTCAACATATATAAATCTCGTTTAAGTAAATCGTTTTCATTTTCTTGTAATAATTGATTTATTTAAACCAAAATATAAAAAAAAGTTCATAACAACAGCATTCTGGTCAAATCAAAAAGAAAAGCTTACTACAAATCGTGTGCATTAAGTCAATATACATTACATAGATGGCAGTGATGGCAAAAAAAATTTTGAAAAATCGTACCAAAAATTGCCACCTGGAGAAATTTCAAGGGCAAAAATTGTAGGAAAAGCAAAATAAATTCTCAAAATATTAAGAACGTGTCATAATTTTGTGATTAAATAATTCTTTTTCTCATTTTTCTGTATAAATCTGAGACATCTAACGTCCACTAGTAAAACTAAAGATAAATGTAGCAAGTATTATTTTAATTCGTCAGAGCCAACTTTGATGTATTTTTCAAAATGAAAGTTCGAAAAATATATTTTAGAAATAATTTAATTTTAATATTTTTGCAATTAATATTTACTTAATACCAATATACCCATCTTGCGTATTGCTGCTAAAGATATGTAGAATACTTTTGTATAAACATTTTGTAACATTTTTGCTTTTTTCATTGTAAAACTTGAAGCTAAAAAACACTATTTTTACTATGGATTCCTATGGAAATCAGTGAAAAGTTATACCACTAAAAAAGCTTAAAAAAAATACTTCATAATGATTATGGCTCTATACTCTAGAAGGCTCTGATAGTCTCCAAAAGCTTTTCAAATCTCCGCCTCGACCATAAAAACAGATTGGCGAAAAAAATTCCAAATCGAATAAGCCGTTCTCGAGATACCATGGGTAAAGACAGACGGACGGAGATTTTTCTTTTTTTTGATTGAAGTCGACTTTCAAAACGTCGAGAAAAGTGGTTTTGGACCAAGCAAATTTTTCGTCATGTTTGACATGACTTCAATACATTGGTCTCTTTAGACCGAAGTAATAACATAATAACGGCCGGTTGCACCAAAAATAGCTAACAGTCAAGGTGTGTATATGGTACATTTCTGGTGAAAACATGTACACCACGAAGTTAGCCACATGAGTTGAATACGAAACTAAATGGTGGCTAGGTTTGTCACCCTGCTTCAGAAAAATAATATTTTCTATCTTTCTTCTTTTATGAAAGAACGGTTTGTTTCATAAAACAACTTTAATTAAACTAATTAGTTTTTTACAAGAATATTGTAAAGAGAGACTTAATAATATTTAATTGTCCAATATGGAGAACCATAACAGAACAGTTTCTCTCAGCTCACATTCCTTGCGCACATTTCCTCGCCAGATGTAAGCGAGCGTTTCAAAATCTCGGTTTTAAAAAATTTCAGTTTTTATTTATTTTTATTTTAAAATTAAATTTAACATTTTCCAGAATTTATAACAACCGAGATTTTGAAGCACCGAGATTTTGAAAGCCGAGATTTTATAGATAACTGTGTGGCGAGGAAATGTTTCCGCAAGGACGAAAAATAACAATACAGGACTAATCCGAGGCCCTCCAATTGTTCGTTGTTAAAGGATTGAAAGTTGTCAAGGCGTTTTTATTAATTCCATTTTTTTTTCTGTTCATTCCAGGTGCATTCGTTGGTGGTTCCCGTCGTTTTTTAACAGATTTTTTACAAGAATGGCCGACACCGGGTACCGGGCCTTATTTCGATTCAACCGTTCCATCCAATGTCACAGGATTAGTAGGAAAAACTGTACATCTAATATGCAAAGTCAAAAATTTAGGAAATCGAACGGTAAGTTTTATTTTTTTTTTGTTGTGAGGTTGCAAATTGTTAATAAACCAATATATTTTTTTTTGTGGTTAAGTATTTATGCTTTGGAATAAATGTAAATATTTTGAATAAATGTAACATCTATAGAACATACTTATATACAATACATAGAACAAGAATTTATGTAAACAAATTGAAGGAATAGTATTTGGTATAGGTACTTATGTATCTGTATCTAATTTTATATTGAACATTCATGATAATAATAAATGGTCTTGATATACTATGTCTGTACATATGTACTACATGCAATGTACATCTAGTGTGTGGTTTTAAATTTTTTTTTTTTGCTAAATTAAAGCTTTATTCATTGTTCGTAACATATATGTACATCTACCATGTATGATTTTACCTCAATATACAAGTATGTATATACAAGTATTGTAATATACAAGTATTGTATATACAATATATAAGTATGATTTAAAAAAAAAATCCTATTGATTTTCTAATACAACATAAAAGCTCCTGATGCAGATATAATACTTTTTTGTTTGTTTATGAATAGCAAAATGTTATAATACATCTGTACGTGTGTTATGGACGTACAGTGTTATAATAACCTGCAATATAGGATAAAAAAAAGATTAAATCGATTTACAAGTTGTTATAGAGCACATATTTTGATATATATATGTATAAATGTAACTTTAAGATTTATGTACTCGTCGATTTAAAAAAAAAATATACGAATGACATGGTTGAGCAAAATACGGCTCTCGGTATGGGCGCCTGATGTTATAAATTTCTTCCGCCAACAAAAAACAAAATTGTTTTATGGTTTTCATCAAATTGAATAATTTCCCTTATTAAAATGATTAAAATATTTTTTTTCTTTTTTTTTTTGTTGACGGCATTGTAATGATGAAGGAGCTTTTCAAGCAAAACAAAATAAAATACTTAAAAAAACTGTGCGCTTTTGTTATTTAAATAATTTTCGTGAGAGCTTGTGAAATAAATTACTTTAAATTTTATTTAAAATAAAACATTAAAAAAATGCGATGACATTTGTTTTGCTTTACTTCTGGTTACAGCCTATACAATATTTAGTATTGCGAGGTATTATAATTAAATGGCGGTGCCGCAGGAATAAAAATGCTTATTCCTTTTAATTGTGTTGTGAAACTACGGGTAAATTTATTTTAATTACATAATTTACAAGAAAAATAGGTTGGCTTACCGCGTAAATGTTTTTTTTTATATTCAAGGTTCGACAGATTTATTTATACATTATTTTAAGCACAAAAGACGAAAATTATTAAAAAAACATGCTTCTTATTTTTAAAAGATGTCAAAATATTTTTTTTTATTTTCTTAAAAATTGGTTACGTATAGATGGAATGGATTCCACCCATTTTTATTGTGATTGTTTACATAGGTTCATAAATAGAATTCTGGGAAGTGCTATAGGAGGGTGTTGTTTATTACAATTAAAATGGTTAGGTGTTTTGGAATATAAATAAATACGGTTCTACTCAAACGCCTAGTATTTTTGAACGTTTTAAACATTGGTAAATCTCGAGTGCACATAATTTGTGGAAATCGTTTTATCAGCGGTGCTATCCCAATTGAAAAAGAGGTGGTGGTAGAATTCAAGAAAAATTTGAACGAAATCGGAATCAATCGAGGATTTCATCAAGTGGTTTAGAACAATCGAGCTGCACTATTGTCGGGGAACTAACTCAAAATGGCAGTATTGTCCATCCCAGTTATCAATTATAATGTGGAGCCAGTATCAAATCGTACATCCTGAAACGCAGGTATAGGTAAGTTACTTTCGAATGATTTTTTGCACAAAGTTCAACCTGGGATTCAAGACCCCGCAAGCACAGGTATGTGCTCCACGTGCTTGTACTTCAATTAACAAATAAAATTGGAGATGGAAATACCTAAAAAAAATTAGCTAATGTTTCAGAATCGAGTACATAAATTGCGTGCAAAATCTTTCTTTGAGTTTCTAATTGAAATGTTTCTATTTGACTGTCAAAAGAACATGATTCTACCCAAAATAACCGATCAGGCTATTATAGCAAATAACTCTATTTATACTTATTTGTGATGGTCCTTGACACTGGACACTCCAAATTAATGAAACATAACGTATTTCTGTACCACTATGGACGGAAAATTTTCATCGAAAAGTATCAAAGCAACCTTGATTATACAAGCCATAATCTAAAAAACGAAGCTTTTATAAGGGAATTAGAAACGAGGAAAAATTCAAAATTTCCATAGTAAAACACATAAAACATATGGGAAATCACTTTTTTTCCTAAGACAAATTTGTAAATGAAAACATTGGAAATCCTTAATTATGATATCTGAAATATTTTCATAAATGTTTGAATTTCAACATATATAAATCTCGTTTAAGTAAATCGTTTTCATTTTCTTGTAATAATTGATTTATTTAAACCAAAATATAAAAAAAAGTTCATAACAACAGCTTTCTGGTCAAATTAAAAAGAAAAGCTTACTACAAATCTTGTGCATTAAGTCAATATACATAGATGGCAGTGGATAGTAAACATTTTGAAAAATCGTACCAAAAATTGCGACATGGGGAAATTTGAGTTCAAAATTATAGGAAAAGCAAAACAAATTCACAAAACATTAAGAACGTTTCATAATTGTGTGATTAAATAATTTTTTTTCGTATTTCTCTGCCAACAATTATATACATCTAACGTACACTAGTAAAACTAAAGATAAATTTAGCAAGTATTATTTTAATTTGTCAGAGCCAACTTTGATATATTTTTCAAAATGAAACTTTGAAAAATATATTTTAGAAATAATTTAATTTTAAAATTTCTGCAATTAATATTTACTTAATACCAATATACCCTTCTTGTATATTTCTGCTAAAGATATGTAGAATACTTTTGTATAAACATTTTGTAACATTTTCCTATTTTCATTGAAAAACTTGAAGCTAAAAAACACCATTTTTACTATGGATTACTATGGAAATCAGTAAAAAGTTATACCACTAAAAAAGCTTCTAAAAAATACGTCATAATGATTATGGCTCTATACTCTAGAAGGCTCTGAAAGTATCCAATGAAATAGTTTCGGTGGATTTTCAAAATTGTGCAATATAAACTTATAAGGAATCATTACTGTTCGTTTGGTATATGATGGATGTGAAGGGCACAATAAATATTCGATAATGGTAGGAATGGTTTCCTGGTATTAGTTTTACAGTGCTAAAATAAATTCCAATTGGGAAAATTACGATTCATATTGAAATATTTAGTACTAAAAATGTAATTTCTTTACAAAATCTTAAAAATAAATGTTATTCCCTGGGAAAATTGGACCAATCAAGGGAAATATTAGTGAAAATATTAATCTTAGGTAGCTACTCCATGTACTATCGGATCCTGACAGTAAAAATTTCAATTGGTACCTAAAGTTTCCAGAATAATGTATTCTCCTGGATAGAGGGTAGTTTATGGACTCGATAGACGGAGTAGTAGCAAAGCAACCTTGATTATACAAGCCATAATCTAAAAATCGAAGCTTTTATAAGGGAATTAGAAACGAGGAAAAAACCAAAATTTCCATAGTAAAACCATAGACAATCATAATAGATCTCTCATTTGACTAAAAACAGAAAATAAAAACAAAAATTTTCCATTCAAATATTATCGGTGTATTGCATATACGTATTATATTTGCAACGCATTCTAAAATTATTGCCTTATAAAATACACAACACAACGATACATTGGAATTATCAGAAGTTTTTGTTTTTTTCCTTTAGTTACTATGAAATGAGAAATCTAGTATGAATGTCTATGGTAAAACACATAAAACATATGGGAAATCATTTTTTTTCCTAAGACAAATTTGTAAATGAAAACGTTGCAAATTCTTAATTATGATTTCTGAAATATTTTCATAAATGTTTGAATTTTAACATATATGAAGGTCGTTTAAGTAAATCGTTTTCATTTTCTTGTAATAATTGATTTATTTAAACCAAAATATAAAGAAAAGTTCATAACAACAGCTTTCTGGTCAAATTAAAAAGAAAAGCTTACTACAAATCGTGTGCATTAAGTAAATATACATTACATAGATGGCAGAGTTGGCATTTGAAAAATCGTACGAAAAATTGCGACCTGGGGAAATTTCAAGTTCAAAAATTGTAGGAAAAGCTAAACAAATTCAGAAAATATTAAGAACGTGTCATAATTTTGTGATTAAATAATTTTTTTTCGTATTTTTCTGTATAAATGTGAGACATCAATGTACACTAGTAAAACTAAAGATAAATGTAGCAAGTATTATTTTAATTCGTCAGAGCCAACTTTGATGTATTTTTCAAAATGAAAGTTCGAAAAATATATTTTAGAAATAATTTTATTTTAATATTTCTGCAATTAATATTTACTTAATACCCATATACCCTTCCTGTATATTGCTGCTAAAGATATGTAGAACACTTTTGTATAAAAATTTTGTAACATTTTTGCTTTTTTCATTGAAAAACTTGAAGCTACAAAACACCATTTTTACTATGGATTTCTATGGAAATCAGTGAAAAGTTATACCACTAAAAAAGCTTCTAAAAAATACGTCATAATGATTATGGCTCTATACTCTACAAGGCTCTGCTAAAACACAATATCATAATTAAAAAGAGTAAGAAAGAGATGACAAAACATTTGATGAACATTGAACACGCTATTTTCAGGACTGATAATGTCCAAGATGATGGAAAATGTTCACAAATGATTAATTCGAATATGATTACTACGAAGAATAATTCACCCACGTCAGAATTTCACATCTTAATCAACATCAGGAAGAAATTAATTAAAAAAACCTGCACTGGTAACTAAAGCTGATAAAGGTAATACAGCACTAATAATGTTAATCTCAGAATACAAAATAAAAATAATCGATTACATCAACAATAATTATATTCAAACATTACCCAATAACCCAACAATTAAATACCATAAAGAAATCAACGCCGTCATCAGTAAGCCAACAAATATACAAACCAAATTCCAAACTTAAAACAATGGGATGTTGTATCTGGACTACCGAAAATTCATAAGGAAAACATGTCGATTCGAATCATGAACACACAAACAAAAAGCGTTTATAAATCAAATTGTGCATTTCATTTTGTGACGGAAAACCACCAATGCACAAATATTAACAACTAAGGCGTGTAGCCCGCCCTAGGACGGGTACAATTTATCTATAATGGTGATGTCCAGCAGCCCCTGCCACAATCACAATTTCACCATTTGAAATTTTATTAGCCGTTATTTTTAAAATAAACCAAAGCTTTTAAGGGTGACATGTATTGGGGCATCACATAAAAAACCTTACAGACAGACAAACAGCGTGAGCTTTTCTTTAAAAAAAAAAAAATCGGGGTGGGCTGTGCCGTCTACACGGCCGTAGGTGTTTTGCGTGATAAGCTTTATAAGATGTTGAGATTAATTATTTTAATTTAAAATAAATTATCCGCCACAGTTTTCTTACTGACAAATAGACGTTAAAATTGCTCCGATCAGAAGAGTCGTTCTCTTGCCACGGTGCTCTCAAGAGCATTGTAAATCGTTATTTTGCAGTTTGTAATTTTAATTAAAATTTATGTGGAGATTAATTATTTTAATTTAAAATAAATTATCTGCCACAGTTTTTTTATACACAAAATAGCACCAGAATTACTCCAATCAGATGAAACGTTCTCTCGCTATGGTTAATTATATAAAGGTTTCCCTATAGATAAAATACTAAGCTGTCAAAAAAAGTTTTTTACGAAAATCGGTTAGCCATTTTAAAAAAAATATTCCTTTTTCTACACGCGTTTGAGTAGATTTAGTTGAATTTTAAATCGAAGTGTTGGTGGCTCTTACAACATTGTTTTACATACGATATACAGATAAATAAAATGAATAATAGTTCCTCAACAAATGAAGATATTCAAAAATTTCTTGCCAGCAGCAGAAAATTATCATAGAGCAGTATGAAGAAGGTAAAACCATCATTGAAGCCGCTTCCACTGCATCTATAAACTTCAACAGCGCTAAAACTATTTTATATAAATACAAACGTAGGTACCAATGACGAAATAATTATTAATAAAAGAGGCGGTACAAGAAAAGAAAAGGTTACTGAGAACGTGTTGGCGTTTGCCGAACGTGCAGTGGAACAACTCCATGCGTCACACTGAAAACAATTAAATAAAAATTGTTGGAGCATTCAGATATAAATTTAAGTATTCGAACGGTGGCAAATTGTTTAAAAAGGCTTAAAATAACTTTGAAAAAAGCATCAATTGAGGTTGATAAGTTAAATAAGCCAAGAACGTTAGATTTAAAGAGAAAGTATGCACAGTAAAAAATTTCCATTGAATTTTACATTCTTTTGAGAGTGGGCAAGAATGCCATCACTTTTCACGTAATTTTACATAGGTATGTAAAGTTACATCCTTAGTGTAAAATTCAATTTTTGTGCCTGAATTTTTAATTCTCAATTTGACACATCTATTATGTCAATAATTACAGAACGACTTATGTAAAATAACATTCGAAACTTAATATTAAACAATTTGTGTGTAAGGGAGAGTCTCCGGTTGTGGGCACAGTTTTGTTTTTGACCCATAATTTTCCTTTGAGTTCATATTATGCGGAGATATGAATATCAATGGAAAGCTAGAGGCATTAGCTAACTGTTTGCTAAAGTATAGTCAAAATAATATCTCGCTGAAAATTCCTATTCTTTCATTCCCGAGTAAATACAACAACAAATGCATTTGTTGTTGTTGTTTTACTCGAGAATGAAGGAATAGGAATTTTCAACGAGATATTATTATTTTAACTATAACTACATTGATTCCGTCAACTAGAAAAATTGTACAACCAATTTTGTGAAGTCATCTTTTTTGGCAAATAAAAAAATCGTAACCGGTTATGGGCACCCTTCAAAAATTCGCTGAAAATGGGAATAGTTTAAGGAAAACGCACCTGATTTGAAAGAATTTCGAGATTTATTAATTTTAAAGGCCTTCAGTGGCAAACATAATAAAACACAGCTTTTTCAAAAATTATTCAACTTCAGTTAACTTCGATGGCAGAAGCTTTAAACAGATGATGCAAAGTCGATATCATCATCCGATGACGGAGCGAAACCGGATACTCTCCCCTATAATTAAATAGTTTGGCCTTTAATTGTACACTATAAGTTATGCAATTTTTACGTGAATAACTATCAAATTTATTGAAATAATAATGTACTTTTAAACTATGTAGATGTAAAAATTTACCCAATGAATGGGAATAATCAATGAAAAACAGAGCAATTTTTAGTATTTTAAAAACCCATTTAATTTATAAATAATTCATTTAAAATAATAATACATTTCTAATTTATATTCGTAATTCGTCTATATTTTCCAAAAAAATTTTTAAATTAAAATGACTAGAGTTCGTCTCTATTAAAGTATATACAAATAATGATTTTTATAAATATTGGTAAAAATAATTGAAACCCAATATCAATAAAATAACAATTAAAATAAATAATATAAACTAAAATATTTCATCATTCTTCTATACAATTTTTTTTTATATGTTAGGTATGTATGTTAAAATTCTGCATACTTTAATATGTATGTTACATTACAGATTTAATGAAAGTACTGTAACCGACATTAATTGCAGCTTTAATTAAGAATATGTTTGAGAAAATTTACAATTTTTGATTTGCTGTTCATCTTCCTCTTCTTTGATCTAGAAAAATTTATTGCAATATTAAAAAACTAGGGAGTACAGCCCGTCCTAGGACGGATACAATTTATATATAATGGTGATGTCCAGTGGTTGCTGCCACAATCACCATTTAAACATTTGATATATTTTTAGCCGAGTAGGAATAGCTCGTGATTTAAGGCTTTTAAGGATTATTGTACCTGAAATAGACCTTAAATCAAAGAGTAAGGGCTTTTAAGGATGATTTTACATGTGTTGGGCATCCCACAAAAAACCTTATAGACCGACAAACAGCGAGAACTGTGCTTTTCTTAAAAAAAAAAAAAAATCGGGGTGAGCTGTGTCGTCTACACGGCCGTATTATGCGTGATAACGTTTATAAGATGTTGAGATTAATTATTTTAATTCAATATAAATTTTAAGCCAAAATTTCTTTACGCACAAATAAATGAGGGATTCTCTCTCTACAGTGTTCTAAACTATATATTGTAAATCGCTATTTTGAAGATATCAATTTCATTTAAAATTTATGTGGAGATTAATTATTTTAATTTAAAATAAATTATCTGCCACAGTTTTTTTTATGCACAAATTAGCACCAGAATTACTCCGATCAGAAGAGGCATTCTCTCGCTATAGTGCAGTCAAACCCTGTAAATCTCTATTTTGTAAATTTAATTAAAATTAAAATTAGTGTGGAAATTAATTATTTTAATTTAAAATAAATCAACCACCACTGTTGCTTTATGCAAAAATTGACTTCAGAATTGCTCGTATCGGATGAGCCATTCTCTGGTTCAAGCATTTAAATCGCGCGAAATCCGAAGTTCGCGGCCCGGCTTGCCTCGCCGCCTGATGCGATAATATTATGCGGGAGGCATGAAGCCTAAGGACCAACCTAAGAAATCATATATTTAAATTAAAAGTAATGCTTACAGTAATTGTCACGACCAGAGGCAAAATTTCGTTTCAATTTTCTGAACATGCGGTGTAAGTCGTGATCACGTCAAAAAAATATAAAGTCGAAAAATTAAACTAAAATGCCTTGGGCACAATAGAACCCCAGACCATAGCCGCTCTAGTCTAATACGTTACTACTGAGCCACGTTCAACCTAAATTATTTAACTTTCATTGTTATATTGTTTCAAACATAGCATGCTATGAAGTTTATGATTGGAAAAAAATGTTTACCAAAAATTCTCATGGCTTACTACAACTCAATATAAAAGTTTTTAAATAACTTATAGTAGTGTTCGCATACATTTAGGCGGAAAAATAAACTTGTACACGTATTTTCTTGTATAATTACTGTAATAATTATAAAGCGGAATATTTAATTTATAGTAAAATATTTGGTCATTAATACTGGCTTTACACCGTAGATAGTATAATAGCAAAATAGTATAATACTATTTTGCTATCCGGTGTAAAACCGATGTTTTGATAGTATAATAGCAAAAATAAAATATAATATTTTGATTTGATAGCTATCAAATTTTAATACCTATTATATTTTATTTTATTTTATTGTCGAAGGAAAATTTTGACAGTGAATTATTGATAAATTAGTCTAGAAACGTTTTGTGTATTTTAAAATTATTCTTTTTCATTATTTTGTTATAATTTTCTGTTTTTTAAGAATATTTTATGCGGTGTAAAACCGACTACGGTAGATAGTAAAATAGTATTATACTATTTTGCTATTATACTATCTACGGTGTAAAGCCAGTATAAATGAATATTAAAATAAAGAAATAAAAAAAAAATTAAATTTGGGCGAACATCGAACTCGAGATATTTTCCGTTCGAAACTTGTTGTTAGGTCAACACCTCTATCACTTAGGCTACTCAATTATAATATTTTGGTATGTAAATTAGAAATATAAGAAAAGCGTTCCGGAGTTAGTGAATGAATTGGGTAATTATATATTAGATGCCCGTTGAAGTGTCTCCAAAGTCTGCGATATTTCGACCGGATACTCTATGTTGAACACGAAATAACTCGCAATGATGACATATACAGCACGATTAATAGAGCGGCAGTCGGTATTTATCATATCCTTTTCAATATAAAAATAAAAAGTGTTTTCCAATTGTTTATCGTGAAAATCTGAGAAAATTAAAACATAATCAGTTGCTGAAATATTTGGATCAATTAAAGTTGTTATTACCTACGATATCGAACCATGGTGTGGACATTGGCGCTTTAGTTTCATTTTGTGCACTTCTCACCTTATATATACATACATATAAGAAGAAAATATAATATTAAAACTTTAAATTTATGTAGATGTTTAAGAAACAACTTGAACCAAGAACTTACCGGGAATATCTTAAACATAAAATCTAAATTTTCGTTGAAATGTTTTGCTATGGTTTTCATAATTTTTAAATCTTCGTCCTCTTCAGCAGTGACTATCTCTTCAAATTTTTTTGATCGGCGCGCAAAATTCATTATTTTCGGTTTTAATTCCCCCCATTTATCAAAATACTGCGATGCCTTTAGTTCCATTAAATCAAGAAAATGGGTTTTAAAAAAATCGTCCTTAAGTAAATGAGGCCACATCCGATTAACTTCTGTCATGGCTGGATTTGTAGATAGAAACTTTCTCTGCGCCGAAAATGTGCTCCGAAATGTTGCCATTATTTCATCGTTCATTTGTACGTAGTTAAATTGCTATTTAAGCCAAACGTGTTTCTCTTCATACTCTTCCTCTGAAAATTCGCCATTTTTTTTTGTTTTCGTAGAAGTTTGGAATACCTTGAGATACTGTAAGTTTTCTTTTTGATTGCTGATAAGTACCGGCATTTAATATCCTATTTAAATAGTTGTTGTGGTTTACTAGTTTAGCAGCTAATGAAACAGCTTCGGTGTAAATTAAATGATCCTCGCTATCGACTATACCTACACTTTTTGGAAATACACCTAAAAGCTGAGATGCAATTTGCAGCCTCAATTGCCTGAGGAGTGTAGTTTGAAAGACGGCGCATATCGCTGACAATACAGTGAACAAACTGGGACAAGAACCTTCCTAATGATTTCTCGCTGTTTATTATGTCTATCAGATCTTCGGGCATCTTATTTATAGGTACGATGTAATCAGCAAACAACTTCTCTGCTTGCTTAATTCCTATAAAATCTGAATTTTCAGAACCTATGGAACATATACGGCCGCTCGAAAGCGAAATTGTAGAGGCCAATGACACATCCGAAGGCGAACATTTTCCGTCTGAAATATTGGTGGTTAAAATTGTATCAGACGAACCAATCCAACTGATCATTTGATTTCTATTTATGACTAGATCATTAGAAGGAGCAACTGAAAGTGAAATTTCTGGTATAATTGTGGTAGCGGATGTACCGGGTGTTGAGTTTTTTCATTTTTTTTTAAGTAACATCCAAGCTTTTGGTGGTTGGTTTTATCAATGCATGGACAAGCAATAATACAATCGAAAATCTGGCATCTAAAAAAAATTAATAATAAGACATTTTAATAAAATACAGATATAGTTTTTTATTTCAAAATTTTACCGGCACTGGTTTGTTGTTGCAGTTTAAATTCTTTCAAAATAGTTTTTGAACTGTTTTCCACTATTTTTCGGTCCATTATAGGAACGACGTCATTGAAAAACTGTTCGAATTTTAAAAAAATGCTTTCTGCTCCTGCTGGATATAGATAGTTAAAATCGATGTCCAGCAACTTAGGCTTGTTCATAAGCCGGCCATTCTCCAACTATGGATGATATTGTGTTATCTTTGTTAGCTGTAAGCCAGCGGCAGCGATATGAACTGGACGATGCCCATTTTTCCAGTATCCAATTTAAGTTGGTATCGTCCTGGTTGTATTTTAATTCCATACAGAATTTTTGGCCATCATGATCGGTGACAATTAATTCTACAAGTATTTGTAACTTATTAGCAAAATGTATTGTATATTTAATGATTTTACTTAATTGTATACTATTTGAGCTTGTTTCAGCATTTGGAGATTTTTTGTAACGTTTGCCTTTGGCATAAGAGAAGTATTTCTTAATTTCGAAATCCGGTTGTTATATCGGTCGTACAGTTGCCCTTTCGATTTTTGATTTGGCCTTCGTTGGAAGTAAACCGACTAAAGTTTTGTTATTAATTGTATGTTGTAATTTCTAGTACGAATATATGTATATCGTACGTAAAATGAATTAAAATAACTTACTGAAATTTCTCCTTTGAAACATTCCTGAATATCTTCGGCTAATGATTGGCACTCGTTTACACCCAAGCGAATATTGTTGTTAATCAAGTAGGATACAATAGTATCGATAAATATATATCTGTTTTCATCAGAAATAGAAGTTGCGTTTTGAGCAATGGTTAGTAAGGCTCTTCCGGGAACTGTCTCTTTTAGAATATCTTTTAAGTATATCTGAAACATTACAATGAAATAATTATATTTATAGATATTTTCGCGAATAAGTGTTAACATTTCCTTGCCTTTTTATTAATATTTTCATTTTCAAATAGTGTGGAGCTGTTTCCTTCTATAATTACTGTGTAGGTTGTCCCTGTACAATAAAAATATAAAAGAATTTGTTTACTAAGTTAAATAGGTAAATAATTTGATACCATTTCTTACCTGCAGGCTCAACCATTGCTGCAATTTATAGTTGAATTTGATGATCAAATTTGTTCGAAATATCTTTTAGGCCTGATCATTTTTGAGCTGTTGCAAATGTTTATTATTTCTATAGGTGGGCTATCAAAATATTCAATTGGAAAAATTAAGTCTTTGGTGAAAGATGTTTCAATATCTTTTACAGGAAACGCAGCAAAATGTTTGTTATAGCTCCCCAAACGAATTTTATCACACAAAATATAAATTTTATTAGGTGATAATTGAATACATATTTCAATTATGTATTTTAAAGACTGCAACTTCGTTAGCATACATACTCAAAACATAATCACTTTTGTATTTAGTACATTTATATTCCAGTTGATTAAAGTGTTATAAAGACGTTGTTTATTTCTTTATTAAATTACGGGATTCGCTTGATCTCCGTTTACACCAGCTGTGGTGTTTTAGGATATTTCCGTTAAAAGAATAACGCCAGAAATTTAATTTCGGCCACACAATTTGGTAGAATGTGCCGTGAATTTATTGCACCGTTTTTATTGTTGAACAAATGATTGGGGGACTAATTGTCAACACCACTTCGCGGACGCGAACTTGATTTATGTTGCGTATTAACTTCACAAAAACTATATCGCACTTGGTTATTCTTCACTAGAAATTATAACACTGGGAAATGATATATTAATTAATATTATATTCACACTTGAAAAGATTTCCAAAAATATAAATGTAATGGCGACGACGTGTCGCATTAAAAATCAGAACGAGAGTACTTTTTAGTATATGAAAATTGCGTGTGTCACAATTACCATTGTTAAGATTTTTCAGCAGTTAAAAACTGAGACTGTATTTTTGTTTAAGCAAAATTGTATTTTGCTGAATGAGTTTGAGGGTAACGACAATAGGTGGTGGTAATTTCGGTGTTGTATTAAATGTATCCAAGATATTTACTTAATACAATAAAATAGCGAACTGTACTCAAATATAGGGAAATATATTTATTGAGTTGAGCACAGACATAAACCAATATAATAGTTGCATAGCAAGTTGCTACCCTATTATAGGTGTCACTATTGACCGAAAAGAGCTGTTTAATTACAATTATATTTGAAAGTTGAAATGCGTTACATTTCAAATAATTGTAGCGATAAACGAATTTAATCAGCGATTTAAATGAGAGAATCGCTACAGTGTCTAATATCCGTGTTTTTTGTTTTTAACGCATTTGGTATAAGCATATGAGTGGTAATTATTTCATTTTTTTCATCAAACTCGACTATAGTTTTAGAAAGCGTTAAGATAAATTTACAAAATTTCATTTGCATTTTCTTCGCAATAGTAACGGAAACGTTTCTTCTAGAACTCGTTGCATGGCCATCCATTTTAATATCTTTCAAGCTTGCTTCGAACCTGAAACACCAAAACTGACGTGGTGGACCCGATTTTTTTAATAATAGTAGGATAGTGTACAAGATTGTGATGCTTAGGTTTTAGGGTATCATTAAATAATTTAGTATATTCTGAATTATGTTTAGATATACATTCTTTTAATGAATCTATATCCTCACTACTAAATTTTGATAGTAACAAATAATCTATAATTTTTAGAAATAGTATAAAAAAATTCCAAACTTCATCATTTTCAGGAATGAAATCACCTATCATTAAAGGCAGAAAGTATACAAAGGTCATCATTTCTCTTGCGGACATGTTTAATCTTTTTTTTTTTATGTGCTCTAATTTTATGGGTTGTGATTGATTACCAGTTTCAAGGGAACCATAGTTGAAATGGTATTTTCTATAATTCAAGTCATTCAAACTAAAAAGCTTTTTAATCTCTATAAAATGTAAAAAAATATTACAAAGGTTGTAATGACATACTCCTTCAAAAATATCGTGCATTATATCCACGCTATAGTTCTCGGTTACTTTAAATGTCTTTAACTCATTGAAAACAGAATTTTCTTTTATACCGGTTAAAGCTGTATTATTAATATTGAGATCTTCAATATAATTTAATTCCGTACGAACATCAAAGGGTCTTCATTTGAACAGAAATGAAGGTCAAATTTATGTATTTTACAGAACCTGCAAGAATAATTGGATGAAAATGATGAAGTAAAGCCTAAAGCAGAATTTATGGCCAAATTATCACCTAAAATCAAACCCAATAAAAATCGCACCATGAAAGTTCCCGTCGATGTAACCACTTCAACAGGGTTATTTTCTAAATCTTTCATTTCCTGAGCTAGGGGATAAATGCAACGATTGGTCCCAAACTGGTTCATATCACTAGCTTTTACGATGCCGGCGGTAAAAATATTGATGATATTTTGATTGAACTCTAGCGTTGGGAAAACATATTTGAAAACCGTAATGCTTTGTGTACCTGAATGTGAGCCTAGTGGATTATTAATTTCTAAATCGTCAATATATAAAAAATACGGTATTTTAATTTCAATTCCCTGAATTTGTGTTTTCTTTTTATTCCAAAGTTCACCCTGAATGAAATGAAAAATTGACAATGAGTTAGATTGATGTTTATCAGTGAATTGAATTGATTTAGATAAATTACCGTTTTTTTCAAAGGTTTTCTTAAACTGAAATCGCAAGGGCATTAATACGCCTGAATATTTACGCTCATTCAAATTCAGGTTACCACATTCATGAACGCTTGTTATTTCCTTATTAATGGTAAATTCTTTTAAGGTTTTATTAATAAGTCGTTTTGATTTAGATACTGTAACATTCGATGTTCCGTTTCACAATACTTAAAAGGGGATTTGCAAAGATCTATAAACTTTTTTAGCTCTATCGTCTATAATTTTTTCTAACTCTAATAATACAGGTTCCATTATAAGTGTACCTTTTTGGATTGATAAAACATCTTTTGTCGTAAAATTGTTTTTGTGCATAAGGTCTATTGAAAAGAAGAACGATTTTTCATAAATTAATTTTGTTATTTTTTGGAAATCAATAGCTTCATCTTCCAGTAAAGGAAATTTATAAGAACAACTACCAGATGAATTATGGTTTTCGAGTTCTATTTCAATAGGTTTTCCTGTAGAAATGGAAGTTATTGTGTTATTATCGGGAGCAGCAACGTGTTGAGTTTTTACATGCCTTTTAAAGTTTGCAAGACTTTGAAATGACTGACCGCAGTATTTTACGACACAGGTGTAATGATCGTTACGCTTAAAATGGTGATAATTTTTTAAATGACAAATAAGGGATTCTAAATTGGTAACCTTCAAATCACACTTAAACAATTCATATGGTAAAGTAAATCTCAAAAACTAAATGTTTAACAAGTACTACTACTTTTATGATTTATTTGTGCTAAACTCACGATATTAAAGTAATGTAGTTTTACCAGGAATCTGATTTTCTGAAAATTAAAATATAAATCCTTATTATGTAATTCTTTTAAAGTACCAAAATAAAATAATTATTAAAAATATAAATAATTTGATTGCCTCCATTGAATTCAACACACTGTTCCGCTTCATTACTTTTTTAATTACTTAATATTGTGAGGCAGATACACGATTGGTTAGCAAGCAATAATTTATATGTGGAATGAACAAAATATTTACGGTCCAAATTTTATCGATAGCATTGCCTTAGTTACTACAGTTGCGCTCATTTTATTTTGCGGACTAAACAATTTGTTAGCAATTATATTGTTTTGTTTTGCAAAAACAGATTGAAAAAAAAAATTAAATTCGAAATTAAAATTTGCTTGGTAAAACCGGCCGTTATAATTCCTTTAAATATTATTTATTCGTACTACAAATTAATACTTTTGAAGAATATTCTTTAAAAAATTTAAAACAAAATAAATATTTATTTTCTCCAAAGAAATTTATTTACATTTAAACATATTCGTGTAAAGAAAAAATTTAATGATATCGGAAAAGGATGGATAGTCAACGAACTAATAATTGAAATAGGTATATTTCATACAAGGAAAATAAAAAATCGTATTTTGGTGTTAAACAAATTTAAGAATGCAGTTTTTAAATAGAAGACTATTTTTTTGGTATCCAATATTAACAAACATTTAAATTTCATAAATTTAAAAATATTTTCGTTGAATGAAATAAGCCTCTTTAATTTTTATAATTCAATTTTTGGTGATCTAAGCTTATTCTTTAAAATAATTAAAAATAATTGCTTGTTGCAAATTGTATCAACATAAAACTCATACACAATAGTTGTTCGTTTAACTTCTAAATTCATTTCTGATGTGAAATTTCTGATAATTAATCAATTTGTTTTATGTTAACTAATATTTTTCAATCATCAAAAAACAAAACAATTAAAATTGCAAATTATTGATGAAAACACTTTGTGGCAACAATTTTTTCATTCTAATTAGGAATTAATTAATCAATTATTTGACGAATTGGTCCTCGTTAATAGCGTGTAAATATTTTTCTCGGTGATATTTCTGGCCTTTAAAACTATTTGCTTAAAATATTGGTGTTTACTCTCAAATCGCATAGTTGAAAATTTAACTAAAGGCGCCCACAATGTCATTAGATTTGGATAGTGCTGCAAATAATGATGCTTTGGTCTTAATCTTATATGAGGGAACAGCACAACTCTGAGCTCAAGATATCTATCTATCAATCTAGTTAGGCAATATATTTGAGAACTGGTTACTGTATGTGATGAAACAATTTGAGTAACCTTGTAACGAACTGGTCGTTACTAATGTTCACCTGTGTGTTCGTCATGATTCTTTGTGTTGTTGGCATGTCTATTTTTAATGAATTGAGTGTCACGACATTTTTATTTCCACTTGCGCTGTGCGTTGGGTAAATGATGCATATGAACGCAGTCTGATAATAGATGGTGTGTGTATTGAGAGATAGATGGCCTACAAGTGTTGCATAATTTCGCCGATGAAGATTAATTGATGAAAAGGGCGCGCGGATAAGCAAGAGGGTTTTTTTTTTGTTTTTGGCGAATGTTAATTTGGTGAGGAAAGAGATTGAAGATCGAAACGTCAAACAGTTCAGACGTACAATACATAATACTAAATTAAAACAGAAAATTATAGTTTTTGTTTCTAATAAACAAGTTGAAATAAAATAAAATTAACATTAAAAATTTTAAGTACATAGTACATAGAAAAACCGAACAATAAAACGGGAAAGAAGAAAAAACCCAGTTGTCGTGTTTTGGGGTATGAGACGTGTACGTGTGTATACAATACAAATCCACGTCAAAATTTGTTGGTTCTCATCATTGTTATAAATAACCTCAGCGTTGCCCCGTTACCAAGGCGTTTGGAGAGGTTATTGGATTGAACATTGAAGGCATTCCAATCGTTTTGTTCTTAAGCGGGAAGTCATCCGGCAGGCACAATATACGTCCGGCGGACGTGTTTCTTACAAATTGGAGGTTTTCAAGTAGCGACCAGCCACATCTTCAGCAGAGTGTATTAACAAAATGTCTGTATAACCAATTTTTTTTTTTATGGTATTTATAGTTTCAGTTTAATTTTTTTTTTTTGTGCTTTTATTTGTTAATACAGTTATATGATAAAATTCAATTGCGGAATTTATTTCCTTCAAATCAATTCGCGCGATTTTTTTTTGATTTTTGTTTCTTTTCCTTGCAGGTGTCTTCTGGATACGAAGAGCTCATCGAATCCACGGGATGTTACAACTGACGCGACTGTGTTTTTTTTTTCTCTAGAAGTAGATTCTGTGAATTGAGAAATAATATGTAATATTGTATGACGCTTGTTTTATGTAAAATCATTGATAATTTTTGTTCTTTACATTGTGAATAAATATTATAAAAATTTTGGTTGTACAAGTTAAACGATGAAGCGTTAGATTTCTTGTGTTCAGGAGGTGATGATCATGATGTTAGTGTGTGTGACTGGGTGAAATGGGGAATTGACCTTAATGCAGCTCACAAGGCGCTGAATGGACACCACCACCACCCCCACGACAGACTGCGCGATAGCCGGAGCAAACGCTGCAGGTGGTGACGTCGGGGCATTCTGTTAACGGGGACAACCCCAAGTTGTTCACGTTACAACCTCTAAAAGTGATATAACCATTTCTAATACGTTTTCGTCTGGGTTTCTAATTTTATCATGAAGTACTATAAGGGTAACAGGGTAAGGACGTAAAAATTTTGCATCGCATGTCCCGGAATTTTTTTACTGTTTCTATTTATTATTTGAAAACTAACATTATATTTGAGTAACTTTTGTACATGCCTAAGCATTAAATTTAAATAGTCATACGTGAACCAATTGTTACTGACAAAATATTGCAGTGCTAAACAAATATCGTAAGGAATAATGCCGTCATGTGCAATACATGGCGGCAAACCGGGGTTACTTACGTGAAAATATTTTAATGCATTGAAACAAGAATTCCCCTTAATTCCTCTGCTAGAGACATTAAAATTTAAGTTATAAACGTCCGAGTACTCTCCGAAATTCCGATAAACTCAAATGACAATACCTATAAAAGTATTGGTTTGTACTGAAATTGTCTAGAAAACCACCTATTTGGTGTGCTCCTAAGTTATCCCCACAAATATCTATAATCGAACCTTTGCATAAAGTAAACTGCCGAACGTTTATGCTTCGATTTAGCTGAACCCAAAGGATTATAAATTTCAAAAGCATCTAAATAAAATATAAGTTCAATCCTTTTTTGATTATTAAAAAAAAATATTGTTGGTGTAGAGTAAACCATCCGTATAATCTCATAATTTCAAATTCGATTTTTCATTGATTGAATGAAATTGAGATATAACTCCTGGATCCTGAAAGAGCGATTTTATAGTTTCTAATATGGGAACATAATAAAAAAAACATTTTTTATGATAATTATTAACTCCTAAGCTAATTTGGACTGGCTTCACTTACAAATTGGATGTTTGGTTTGTTAGCTTTTGATTGCGTTTGTAAGCTAACAATGAACTATTTTTGATCAAATTTATGTTGGGAATAATGGAAAGCAACATTTTGGTTTTCAAATTATTATGTTCCGTATTTTAAAAAATTGTTTCAATGGCGGTTTTCACTTGGGAAACAAGTAGCTATATCAGAACAGTATGCAAGTTTTTCAGCGATTATACCTATTATATGTTCTGGCATATTAAATTTGCTTTTAAGCTGCACTAACAAATTTTCTATTCACAACTAATGTCAATAATTGAGTTTTTATTTTCATTTAAATCATCTATTGTAACTTCTTCAGATGAACGTGTACCCAAGAGTGAGGGTGTAGCCAAATGTACGGGAAAATTTACTCGTTTGTCTGTTTGATTTGTCTTCAATTTACGCTCAGTTCTACAGGGTTTTCCAATAAGAGTGATATGATTTCTTTAAAAAAAAACACACACTAATTGTTAAGGAATTTGAAATGTTTTTTATTTAATGTGAAGTACAATCGATACAATTAAGTTCTGAATAAAACGTCATTCAAATGGCCTCTACGATTTCTTCTGCAGGAACGAATTCGATGAACCCAATTTTCGAGCATTTTTTCCACTAAATCAAGTCGTATGTCATGAATAGCACGTTCAATATTGACTTGTAAAGCTTGAAGAGAGTTTGGTTTATTGCTAAAGACCAATGACTTCAAATAACCCCACAAGAAATAGTCTAATGGTGTTAAATCACAACTTCTTGGAGGCCATTCAATATCACAATTTCTTGAAATAATCGAATTTCCAAACTTTTCTCGCAATAATTCAATTGTTGCACGTGCTGTGAGGCACGTAGCCCCGTCTTGTTGGAACCAAATGTTGTCAAGATCAACTTCTTCCAATTTCGGCCATAAAAAGTTAGTTATCATCGATCTATACCGATCTCCATTGACACCTTTAATTGGTGAAATAAAAGTTTGATTTGAATTTGAAAATATTTGTTTGGCTTCGAAGTAGTTTTACTTGGTTTGGAAAAGGTTTCGATTGAAATTTAAAAGGTTTAATTTGAAATCCAAATCCTATATATATATATGTATTAACAATTAACAATAATTTAGCATTGGGTGGGTGGAAAAGGCAAACATGATGAATATGTTCAGAGGAGGAGATATGGAAATCTACATAATCCATTTTTATTAAATGATAAAATAAACACCATGACAAACAAAATAGTTGACCTAATTACAAACATTTAGCTATCGAAAAATCGATAATCACCCAAACAATGAAAGAAATACTCGAAACCAGCCGTTGGACAATTTTTTTTAAATATAATATACATGAATGATAGATTTTAAGATTTGTTATTTAAATATTTGATTTAAATAAAAATTAAAAATTGTATTTTAATTAATATGCAATAAATACTTTGGATTTTAATTAAATTAATTCGTAATTAGCTATTCGATTCCTTTTTAGGTTTTTATTTGATTAGTATTAGATATAAGTTACAACACAGTTATAACATATTCCTTATTCATGGTGAATTAAAAGTTCATAACAGCTATAAAAAATTCTATTTTAAATATCATATACCGAAAAATGTGAAATCTAGATTGCAAAAGTTAAGAATCAAGCTTTTCTAAGATATTAAAAAAATTGATTTAATACCATTTTCTCCGACTTCGAAAATATTTATTCTTATTTTTCCTAATAAACTTTTAATTCAAAAATATATTTTAAGTAAATACACACACACACACACACACACACATACACACACAAAAATACTCATGTCATTCGCGATGGATTGTGAATTGATTTCTTTTTTTAATATTTGGCATTTTTTTTTATCTCTCGTCGATTTGGAGTAAAAAAAAAATATTATGATAAATTGTATTTATATGATCGTATAAAAAGCATTAAATTTGTGCTTTTTTATAAATCCAATGGGTATTGAAAAATTATGGCAGCAATTTTCATTTTGTACGCTTTACTTTTTATTTTTGTGCTTCTTTTCTTCGTTTCCCTTTAGAGTTTAGATCGATTTTTTTTTTTTTTAATATTTATTTTATCAGTTAAACGATTTAGGAAAGGCATTTACCGGTGTATGGTGGGGTGGGGTGATGGAGGTTTATTTACATTATATACGCGGATGATATGATTTATTGGAAAATGAATACAATTATAATGTGTTTCTGCGTTTGCCGGTTCATTGGAATTTGGTTTAGATTCAAGGATAAATATGTATAACACGAGCATATCGATACACGGTTGTATATCGTTAACGCAAAATTTACATTTTTTATGTAAAGCACAACACAATTAAAATATACTTTAGCATTTTAAAGTATGTATAATTGACGTGTATTTTATGACAGTGCAATGACGATATTTTATGAGCAAAAGATTGATTTGGAAGACTAAATAGCATTGTTTGAGTTTCATTACCACAAATAAATAAAAAATTACCAATCAAACTTGTATTTAATTGGACAATCATCTCGTAATTTATTTTAACACACAGTACATTTTACTAAAAAAAGAGATTAAGTATCTTGACTTAAAAATCATAGGCTTTTTGTGTTTTTGGTCCCACTTCCTAAATTCCAAGAAGGAAAAATAATATTTAAATTATTTATAAGTTTCAACCCTCTAAATTTTTCGGCAAAAACAAAAAATCATTGAACTTTATTAATTGACAGACGAGAGACGACGCACCGATATACAAAAGGGAGTTATTAATTTTCATAATTTCCATTAATTTTCCATAAAATTATTTTTGAAAAGTAAACATGAAAAGTAATAATATTTAAGTACCAAGAAAAAAAAATCTTTGGTTAAACAAAGACTTTGTACCCTTTTGCGTTAATCAGAGGGAGATTAAATCTGACTGTACTCGTTTAAATTTTATAGAAAAACGATTTATATTGATATTGTAGGGTTAAAAAAATAATTTGTCATGTCATATAAAAAATGATTAAAAGCGGTATTTGATTTAATTGGTTTTAAATTTGTCACCGCAATCCGAGTGATTTAGATCAAGTTTCGTAATTTGGTATTTATAATAAGTGCAATGAGTATTGATAGTAGTTAATGAAACTGATTATTTTTTTTTCTCAAATTAAACTTCCGAAAAGAAATAAAATTACATCTTTCTTGGAAAACGGGTCCCAAAAAAGTTGCTGGTGTATGTAATAAACGTTAAATCCAAAGCCTGCGGTAATCATCTTAAGAGCTTAGGTAACGGTTTTGGAGACCACGCGAATGCAATAGCTTGAAAAGTTAGTAAAATATTTCATGTTATACTCGTTTCTTTCGAAATGCTGTACAAACAAAATATTTACTTTACAAAACGAATTATCGCGGTATGCATCGAAGCTACTTAGAATTACTTCTGTACAACATCAGCTTTATATTTGACTGCTAAGATAATTATGGGAAGTAGAGTTAACAATGCGGGTATACGATACTTTTTCTGGCAAGATTTGGCCATCGACACAATTAAACCACTTAAAACCATTAGAAGGTTTCAAATAATTTTGAACTAGCTGACTCCCTAAAATTGATTTGATTGTAACCCTTCATAAGTGATTATGAATCCCAATCGTTAATATTAGCCACACTGTGTACGGTTTAAGTTTCATTTAGTGATTAAATGAAACTCGTTCATAATTCAAATGAATTCAATGTCTTTTATTTATATGGAAAAGAAATGAGGTTAACATTCAATTAAGTGCTTTGGTGTAAACTACATTTTTCGTTTTATTTTTCGGCGTGAAAACAAACAAAGATGATGGCTTGCCGACACGCGAACACGATACATACAGTGGTCTATGCGTAAAACACAGAAACTCCAAGTTTATCCCGCAAACTTTCAGCGACTGGCGTTGTGATTTGTTGATCGCCATCGCGAAGGCCACGAGGAATTGCAGCCGTTTGAACGCGAATGGCAAGTTCGTTGTAATTATCAGATCAAAACATCCTCTCCTTTGTAATTTCCCTTAAAAATCGTCGCCTCAATGTCGTTGTTCATATAAGCTTTTTCACAGCCAGTCTCGTCTCATTGCGCAGTTGAGGTTGATTGATGTTACGCAACATGATGATGACTGCGAGTTTAATTTCAGTTGCGCAAATTGTGATGTGGTAATCCTGGCAATTCCAGCGAATTTAAGAATTCTGTGGGATATTTGACTACTTCATCCTGGTTGATAACGATGTCAACCGATTTGAAGGAAAACAACTGTCCCGGAATGAAATTTTGAATGGTCGTGTTGAGATCATCGACATGGTTTTTGAAGTTTTGCACTATGTTCGGTAAAACACGTCGAATGAGCTCTGTCTTCGATTCGATCAACTGGCAGAAATCAGTGGACAATGTTGTGATGAATCCGATCTAGTTGTTCCCATTACCAATGTCCAACAATTGCTTCGAAAACATATCTGCAATCCGATCTTGTTGCAAAAACACTTGCATGTTAGTCGTCAGTCGGAGGGAAGACCCTGCCGCCACAAATTGGATGATTCGCGTGCTTGAGCGTTTAGATCGTCAGCTGCAGTTGAACGTGGAATAACAGGAAGAGTCTGACGAAAATCACCGGTCAACAGTATCATAGTTCCACCAAATATGTTTTGATTGTCACGGAGATCAATCAACGTTCTGGCAACGCCCCCAGTGGCCTTTTGAGGGCCATCATGCATTCGTCCCAAAGGATCAATTTGAATTTCTTTAGAATCTTCGCAATAGCGCTCTTTTTGGCGTTGTTGCCAGTTGATGTCTCGTTGATTTGCATGTTCAGTGGCAATTTCAGTACAGAATGTGCAGTTCGTCCGCTTTCTAACACAGTAGTTGTTATTTCAGATCTAGCCAATACCAGATTCACACAACTTGAAAGATGCAAAGTGTTACTGAAGTGGTTGGGGGGCAAAAATCCAGAAAAATTATGTTTACCGATGAGAAGCTGTTCACAATTGAACAATACTACAATCGTCAAATTGACGGCATTTAATCAAAAATACCTCCTGGGGAAGCTCGAACTGTTACCAGAAGCGAACACGTTATAAATTTTATTTATTTATTTTATGTAATTACAATCTAGTCTCCTGGACTAATGAGCAATTTGTTTCTGACTTAATTTACTAACTTAATATTAATCTATGGCTTCTTCCCATTGCCGTTCCAAAGAGTCTGGTAAAGCAGCACAATACTGTTTAAGCTAACAATTACACCAACTCAAAAGGTTTGGTTCTTTTAAGTCTTCGTATTAAATTCGTGTTGCTTAGAAGCTGAGTTGCCTCAATGTCACATGATGCCGGAGCCCTCTTCATGTCTCCGCGCTTACTCCTGAATTTCATTTACGATGAGGTTCACTTTAAGGTCCCAATGGAGATCATTGTTCCTGACATACCAAGGTGCATCAACGATGTTCCTTAATACCATATTCTGAAATCTTTGGATGATATTTACGTTGCTCTGTTTGGTACAACCCCCCAGTTGAATACCATACGTCCAAACCGGTTTCAATATTTGCTTATAAAGTAGAAGCTTGTTGTATGTTGATAAAGAAGAGTTCCTTCCCATCAGCCAATACATCTTTCTGTATTTAATTCTTACTTCTTCACTTTTCTTCTTGACATGTGCTATAGGTGTGTTCACATACGGTACTATTTCTTGATTTATGGTAATCGGGATATGTTCGAATCGCCTGTTTGTAAAATTGATGTGAACGGATTTAGTTTCATTTAGTTTTATTTGCCATCTTTTTGTACATTTATAAATTTTAGTTATTGCTGATTGTAACTTTTGTGTTGACTCTTCGCTGCTTGTGCCAACAGCTAAGATCGTCATGTCATCTGCAAAAGTCGCCACTGTATTGTTTTCTAATGCAGTGGACAGTAGGTATAAAACCAGCCCTAATACACTGCCCTATGGTCCTGCGTTGATTTCTTTCAATTCAGAGAAAGTATCATCTAACTTAATCCTGAAGAATCTATCTTTCAAGTAAGATTCCAGTATATTAGCAAATTGGATTGGCAGAAGATTTCTTAATTTATGGTTAAGTCCTTCATGTCACACTCTATCAAACGCTTGGGCAACGTCTAGAAATATTGTTGAACAGATTTTTTCTCCTCTAGTGCTTTCTCAATTATACTGGTTATTCTGGGAACTTGATCAATGGTTGAGTGTTGGTTACGAAAACCGAACTGATGATTTGGGATTAAGTTTTTACTCTCGATTATCGGATTTAACCTTTTTACCAGAAGCTTCTCAAAGAATTTAGACATGACTGGCAATAACGAAATTGGCCTGTAAGATGAGGTTATGTGTGATGGTTTCCCAGGTTTTGGGAGCATGATTACTTCTGCAATTTTCCACAAGTTTATTGGTACATATTTGATTCTAAATGCTGCATTTATAAGATTGGTGAGCTTCACCAGAGCTTTCCTTGGCAGTTCTTTTAAGATTTCTGTAGTAATAAGATCGTAGCCAGGAGCTTTATAAATATTCATATTAGCTTTTATCTCACACACGACTTCTTTTGGTGTTGTCGGTAGGATTTCTTTACTTTCTTGCACAGCTTGTTCAGATATTATCTCGGCTTCTAATGTTTCATCTTGATGTGGCTGGAATATTTTTTCAAGGTGTTCAGCAAATTCTCGAGCTTTGTTTTCATTATTCCTAGCCCATTTATCACCTGCTATACTCTTATTGGAGAATTCTGCATTATTGGTCTTTTAATTCTTTTGGTTGCTTTCCAAAGAGAATAATCAGTACTGCTATCATTAGTTAATTTTCTTAAATAGTTGCTGATTGATTCAATTTTCAATTCTTTGATCAGCCTTCTTAATTGTTGAGTGAGATTGTTCAAATTAGTTTTATCTTGGGGGGGCCCTTGTTTGTTGCCATACTCTTCTCGCTCTTCTTTTTTCTGTTCCCTAATTTCCAAAGGGTAGTTGTTTCCCTTGATTTTCTTTTTAACCTCAGGGGTATTTTCCCAAGCTGATTGCTGTATATTGTTTACAAATTTGTGAACTTCTTTGTCTAATTGCTCCTCGGTCTTTAATGGAACTAAGTTAATTTTTTCTTCTATAGCGATAGTCTAAAGCATTCCCAATTGGTGTGATTATTTACTAGAAAAGGGTTCCTTTCTTTCTGAATAATTTTTTCACTTAACGTTAAAAGTATCGGTGAATGATCAGAGTTTAGGTTGTGGCTTTCATCTACTTGTATATAATTTACAGCTTCACAACTGCATTTCCTAATGGCTTTTAGGATTTCTTTACCCTTTTAGTTGTTGTTAATCTGGAGCCCCAGTGGACATTTTTTGCATTAAAGTCTCCTCCAAGTATAAACCGTTTTCCTAATTTACTGAGGAACTCAAGATAATCATTTTCTTTCAACGAGTGCTTCGGTGGGCAGTAAACACCAGCAATTCAAATAGAACCATTTTTGGTTTTGACGTTAACAGCAGTTGTTTGTATTTCTTCTGATTCATATTTTAACTCTTCATAGTGATGGATACTATTTCTGATTATAACAGCACTACCTCCTTTAGCAGTGTTTTCCGGATGAATGGTATGATATATATGATAATTTTTAAATTTAATGATTGTTTGTCTAGTGAAGTGTGTTTCCGTGATGAGACATACATCGATTTTTTCTGTGTCCAGGACCACTTGCAATTCTTGTTGATGTTGCTTAAGTCAATTGGCATTCCACCATAAGATTCTAAGATCACCGGCCATTTTTCTGTTTAGGGATGGCTCCCTTAGTGCTGTATTCTAATTTGGAATGGGTACGAAGGGGCGAATTTCAAAGGACCGAATGGGTTGTTCTGTGGGGCACGCCGGTAAGATGCGAGTAAATAACTTAAACCACAGTTTTTATAATTTGACGGCTGCACAATACAAACGTATGCACCGACTTATATTCACAAAACTTTTTGTTTATTACGTACAATATATTATTTTAATTGTCACCACCACCTTGATTACTTCAAGAAATTAATTAACGCACTTAAATATTACGCAGATACGCGCTCTAAATTGTAGGCTAATCACCTTCACAAAATGGCGATTACCAAATATATATATATTTATAATTTTAATTTCACTTTGTTAAAATTGCTTATAAACTGTGTGTTACTGACACGACCGAGCGAAGGAATAATAATGTGTAAAATTTTGCGACTAAATAATAAATCAAAAACCAAAAATAAATGGACTGAATTTCTGATCAAAAAGAAATTATGATTTGGTTGTGAATGTCGACAATAGATGGTGATAAGTTCGATGTTGTATTAAATTTATCCAAGATATTTATTTAATACAAAAGGCCTATTTTATTTGCCAAATTCAAAATTGGTATTCATTTCGGAATCGCGTCCCTGCTAAAATATACTGGACGTGTTCAATCGGGCAAAAATGATAAAAAATATCATGATATCTTAGACACTCTAACTTTATTCGGTAATACCTTTGAGTATATATATATAGAGGAATCACCCCAATTGTAATACTACCTCAATAGATAGCGTTACTTGTATGATTTACAAATTTTTTCTAATTTTTTGTGCATAATATATTTAGGTTGCAATGTATCGAAGTATACAGTAAGATTTGTGGTTGAAAATGAATATAATTTATGTAAACTTTTCCTCTTTCCGCTCGTATCGTAGATGTATAATACAAATACAACAAAAACAACAATAAAACGATTTAAAAACTAAAATGTAGAAATTTTTTTTTTCCTATTTTCTTCGTTTTGAATGTTTTGATCGTACAAAACAGTGTGAATGTGTGAGTGATATTTGTTTTGTGTTGATGTTGTACAAAAAGATTGTGTGGGTCATGTGATTTTTGATTTTTAAATCTGTTGAAATTTAATTTTGAAACTATGAACTTAAATACATTTTAAGATTTCTGGAATAAAAAATCAAATGAACGTTCTTGTAGGGATATTTTTACCTCTGCGGTTCTAGTTATAAGTAAAAGTACTTTTGTTTATTAACACGAATACGAAGGATGTTTAAATATTTGTATAAATGGAAGTTTTCTATCGTTTTTCAATTTTCCTAAGTAGTGATAAAAAACGGAATGTGTGGATTAAAGATTCAGGCAACAAATTATTGAAAATAACCACAGAAAAGTTGAACACTCCCATAAAATTTAGCGAAAATCATTTCTACGACAACTATATTCGTATTTTAGGATCAAAAAAAATTATAAATAAAAATGTGTATCCCGTTTCGTTCGATAAAGAATATGAAGGTCTATCAATTTTTCCAAATTTTCAAATTAGAAAGACATTCAAAAGAAAAGCTACTCATATCATCGAAGAAAAATTGATTTTGCCAGAAGTTCAACGTTTTTCTGTTATAGATAATATATCCCTCACTATTTCGCCATTCCTTGAAGACTATCATTTATCACTGGAAGGAAATCGATCACCTGCCGGTCCAAATTTAAGAGGAAATATTCAAACCGTATAACTAATATTTGTTTATCTAATTTTCATGATAATGATGAAAGAACTGAAGATCAATTTCCTGTCATGCCTTATATTAGAAGAAAAAATCCAATATAATAAATTCAACGAAAGTTCCTAGATTTATATTTAATTCACCAAAACAGAAGAAATTAGATTTCTTATGCTCAGATAATTTAGTTAAAGAAACAATTAATGAAATGTTTAGTGAAAAAAGTGATCCGGTAAGAAAATTTATTTTGTTTCAGTTGCATCATAAAGCTAATGCTCATTGGCAAAATGTCATTAAATTAAATCTTTATTATTATTAATTCATAAAAATATTCTCATTGTTAAACACTCTATTTTGAGCACTTATGCTCATTCATAATGGAGTGTTCAGCAAAAGGTCGAAGCATAATACTCATAAGCAAAATTTCAAAAAAAACATTTTTGGTCAGGTTTACAGCACTCCATCAATGTTGGATGAATCTTCATTTAGATTCTGTAGTTGGTTACATTTTGCACTCTCCCTTTCAATGTATTTCGGCAACAATATAATGTAATTAACGGTTTTATAGCGGCATCGGTATGATTTGCAAATTAACATCAAACATTTTTAAAAATTCAATAAATTTTTCACAGAAAAATAAACTGCGTCTTACTGACTCAAAAGTCACAGCCAGTCGAACGAGATTTATATTTAAATGTTTACTATAAATCTCCATCCCATTAGAGAGTACTCACACCAAACGCGAACTGCGAGTTGCGAATAAATTCCAAACACGAATTCGCAAATTTGATTCACACTAAACGCGAGCGAATTTATATGTCAAAATCAATACCATCCATGATCAAATATTTCTAATAATAAGGTAATTTTTTCCAAAACCTGTTTTTTTATATTATTCGTTTTAACAAAGCTTATAATACATAATTCGATATAAATAATATTATTTTAATCTTTAAAAATTATTTTGATCGTATTTGAAATGATTTATAAAAAAATACTCATACGAATGTCAATACTCGTACGAATAAAAATTATGTAGAACGCGAGTGGAACGTAATTTTATTTTTTAGCGATTGCGCGAATATTTCATCTTTGTACGAATTTAGTAATTTTTGTTATTTTAAAGAATTTTTAGGGTTCAATTTAGTTTATTTTGAACAAAGTAATCGTAATTATATTATAAATCGAAAAAGCCATTGTGTTTATGTGTATTTTATGTCAAAATTTTCTGAAAAATGATTACTCGCAATTCGCTACTCGCGTTTGGTGTGAACAATCCCTTATAGTTATATGTTAGAATTAGAAGTTTCATTGCCTGCGGTGTCAACCATTCAAAAATGGCACTCAAATGAAAAGTGTCGCAAATATGTAGCAGACCAAGAGAGAGTGCACTTCTTTCAAAAATGGATAAATAATGTGTGTTGTTATTAGACGAAATGGCAATCAAACCGGAATTAGAATTTAATACTTCTGAAGATATAATATATGAATTTTTAGACCATGGTCATTTAGGTCGAAAAAATATCATTGCAACTCATGGTTTGATTATTATTTTACGTGGTTTGAACAGTAATTGGAAACAAACTTTGGGAATTTATATCGGTAATGTCAAAGGTGATGAGTTGCATCAAATTTTCACTTACTGTATTTCTGAAGCAATACTGAAGCAAATTTCAGTTTATTGAATCAGGTAGTTTTCCCAGTTGTTCAAAAATCAGTCGGCCCTTAATTTGCTATTTAGCGCAATAACGCTCCAATACAAAAGAAGTAACATTGCCTCAAAATTATATAAAAATATTGAACATAATTAGTTGCCTAGGCCAAGGCAGAGTTTTATTTTCCCTTGTTGGGGTTTAAATGAACCCGGAAGATATTCGCAATCTAGCAAGACTAAAAATGTATTATGGGGTGTTTATAAAACCGTGTGGGATAAGATTCCCTGCGATTTTACATAATTTTTGGACCACTTCCGAGACGTGATGGAGGCGTAATAAAAATGTTCCAATGGTTCACAAATTATAAATGACTTAATTATTATTTAATTAGCCAAAAATAATTTTAAATTTAACTGATTTACTAATTATTTTTAAATTTTTCTGCATATCACAAATACTTATGCATCAAAATATGAATCACAAATGCTTTTCAATCAAGTTTAATTGAATTTATTTGCATTACATTATGAATTTATTTATGAAATTTATATCAAATAAAACGTTATTTATAATTAAATTAAATAAGACAAAAAGAAAATCCAAAAAAATAATTTTCATTGGTTTTATATTACAACAAACATAAACGTTACCTAAAATTTTCTCATCACAATGACTAATGCATCAGATAGTAGTTTTTGTCAATTAAATAATGTTAAATCATAATGTTTATTCTTTTGTAATGTTAAATAAATTTATATTAAATAAAATAAAATTATAAGATTGTTTCATTTTTTTTAATATTTTGAAGTTTTCTAATGTTTTTATTTTTAATAAAAAAACTTTTTTTAATAAAACTTTTTTTAAAAACGGCTAAGCGGATTATGTTAATTTTGATCTTAAATGATTCTTGAAAGGTCCCCAATTTGAAATTTTCGAGTATGTATGTTAAAGTCGAATTTAAAGTTCATTCAGGAACACCGTGTAATGCTATTAATTTATTGGAACAAACCTCATCTACACCACTTTCAGAAACTGATGCAAACGAACACATTGATGAAGAGCTTGATTTAGAAACTGTGGAAGCTGCAATGCTCGATGATGAAGAAAATGACATAAAAGAATCCTTCAAATCAGTAATGAAAATACAATAATAAAATGTATTTCATTAAAAAATTGTGCAAATGCATACGTAGCTGGTTTTTTGGCACACAAATTTATTCTTAAAAATAGAGACGCAAAATTTCAAGAAAACTATAGCAAAACTAATAAAACGTGCTTACCATTCAAATTATACGGAACAATAACTACCTTGCAGAAGTTTGACTACACCATCAATGTTTGTAAAAGATTTAAAGGAAATTGTCTCAATATTTGATAAATTTTTCAAAAATTTTAAAAAGAAACTGATTGTATTGACAAAAATGGCTTCCGTAATATTTTAAAAGCAAAATTTCTTCTTCCATTGTGAATCTCACAAAGATGAAATAATGAAATAAATCAATAAATAATCATGTGAATTAATCAAGTTTTAAATAAATTTATTTGAAATATTTTGAAAAAATTATAATTTTTTTTAAAATTACCTATAATATACACAAAACATTTCTTTAATAGGTGCTAGAGTTTACTTATTAGCTGTCTTCTAAAATGTCATTCTAGCCATTTAAATTTGCGCCGTCAGCACGAATTAAATCTAAATCCAGCAACAACTCTGTAGTTTATTTATTCTCATTACAACAAAATTTACCTAACAAGTGATTTTGATTAATCTTCAACTCGAGCTGGGATTCAAGTATACCCTGTATTTTCTTTGTTACTAAACCAACTTTAGTCTGATATGTTAAGCACTGATTGTATTCATTATTATTTCTATATTTCACAGAAAATAAATTTCACTTGTTGTCATCTATAAGCAATTATTAAGGCTCTACGCACAAATCCTAAGATTAAAATATACCACAATAAACTGCAGACACTTTGTTTTATTCGTCTCATGACTAATGAAACATTTTATTGTAACGGAAAACCAAAAAGTTTATTTAAAAAATGAGGAACGACAATAATATTGCTTATGTTTGGATGAGTATGTATAGGTATAAATATTAAACAAATTACACTAAAAAACAAGGTATACATATGTATAATGTATTGTGAAAATGAAAATAAAAAAAAATTTAAAAAACAAACGAAAAAATGGATTTGTGTACCATTCAAGGTTATTTCTTCGTTTCATTATTATTATTCATTCTACTTGTATTATTTATAAAAACATGCCGATTGTCGCGCTCTCATCTTGCAGCGAGGTAGTATTACAACTTTTTTTTCGGTTTGGTGATTGCTCTATATATATATACTCAAAGGTAATACTGTACGTCAAACCCGATTGAACAGCCAAAATGTATAAAAAAATGATAAATTGATTTTAAACGTTAATTTGTTTTGATGCATTTTCCAAACAACAATAAAATCGATATAGTCAATTTTTGAATTAAATTTTCTTATTTATAAATTGAATTTGATTTTTTTTTTTATCATTTTAAACATTTATTTCTAATAAAAATTATATTTTAAGATTATTATTATTATTATTATATTATATTTTTATTCAATACAAATAACATTATAAATACATTAACTTACAAACTAAAAGTAACACAAATAAATTGAATAAAAATTAGGTTAGTTCATAGACATATAATGTCTGTTTTGAACTACCTTCATTAAAAAAATTAGTAAAATTAAAATGGTGAAGAGGACCATATACAAAAAATTAAACTATAAAAAAAAATTATTAACAAATAAAGCAAATGAATATAATAAAAATAAATAATTAAAAGCAAGGCAATTTGTAAACCAAAATAAAATTAATGAACAAAATTAACATACAAAATATACTAAATAAATTAAATAAATAACAGTGATATCAACAAAACGTTAAACTAATACATTAAAAAGAAATTCGACACTCTCTTTACTAAATAACCAATCTTTAATAGAAGATAAAAACTTTTTAAAATTCACTTCAGCTCTGATATTGGCAGGTAGTTGATTGAAAATTATTGGAGCTGTAACGAGGAAATATTTGCACACAAATAACTGATTGCACACAAGTAACTGAAAATATCAAATCAAAATTTATTTTTTCTGACAGCTAGAACTGAAAAAAAACTTGATTTTTTTTCGTGATAAATGAGTGCGTTTCATGGAAAACGTGATAAAAAAAATCATGATATTTTTTATCATTTCTGCCCGATTGAACACAAGGACTATTGGGTTTTTGAAAACCAAGTACACAGTGGGAATTCACGAATACCAAAATGGTATTGGATACAAGCAATTTTTTTGCAAATGGTCAAATAAAATAGGCCTAAAATAGTGAACTGTGCTCAAATACCGGGAAATTATATTTGTTGAGCACAGACTCAAACCGCTATAATAGTTGCAAAACAAGTTGCTATCCTATTATAGGTGTCACTATTGACCGAAAAGTGCTGTTCATCCACAATTATATTTTAAAATTGAAATGCTTTACATTTCAAACAATTGTGGCGATAAACGAATTAAATTGGCGAATTTAAATAAGTGAATCGCTACAGGGTCAACGGGCCGAATTTTTTTGTTTATTTTTTTTTGTTTCTAGAAATATAGGGCCGATTATTTTTTTTTTGAGACCATTTTATATTCGTTAGAGTGAAGGAAAATTCTATTTAGACGAATAAAATAATTCCATTGTGATTTAGTGTATAAATTAGTGAATAGTAAAAATTCGGCCATTCGACCCATTCGGCCCTTCGACCCATTTCGGCCCTTCGACATTCGGCCTTTGATATCATTCCTCTAATTTCTGTAATAGCTCATCAAATGTATTGATCCTGCTTAAAATTAATTTAAGTGTTTGACTTATATCGTCATTTTAACCAGTTTTTCCTGGATTTCCGTTACTCATCGTTACTTGATCATAAGTCATTTTTACTTCGGGTTGGGTCATCTTAACTGCCTGCTGCCTGAATGATCTTGGATTTTTAGCAATCCCATTCCTATTTTTTGATGTTTTGCAGTTCAATGGCAACGCTGCATCCTCTGTAGTTAGCCGGATGGTTTTCTCCACAGTGAACGCATTTAGGCTGAACATTTCTATCTTTTACACAATCTTTGGTATGATGTTTACCTAAACATTTGACACACCTGGGTTCCTTGCTGCAATATTTTTGTGTATGTCCAGAGGCTTGACATTGTTTACATTGTGGTATAAGTTTAGACCGTCTTAGAGGCTGAATAACTACTTTGCACCCCAAGATGTACTTAATTTGATAAATTTTTTTGATATCTTCATCATTATCGAAGGTAACATAAACATGTTGAGAGGGGTACTTTGCCTCTCCATTTTAGATTAATTGATGCTTCAGTAGCCTTAAATCCTTTTGCTTTCAGATCATCAATTATTTTTTATGGTTTACACGTAGAGTGTAGATTTTTAGCCATAACCCTTATTGGTCTGGTTTGTTTGTCTTCAAATGTGTGCCAAGCACGTTTTTCTTCATTTAACGTACTTGTCATTTTTCTGTCATTTTTCTCAGAAGCGAACACGTATAACATTTTTTTTACCAATGAAATGACTTGGTTTTGAACATTCGGGTCATGATGTTTTTTAGCTTCAAGTTTTTCATTGAAAAAAGCAAAAATGTTACAAAATTTGTATACAAAAGTGTTCTACATATCTTTAGCAACAATATACAGGAAGGGTTTATTGGTATTAAGTAAATATTAATTGCAGAAATATTAAAATTAAATTATTTCTAAAATATATTTTTTGAACTTTCATTTTGAAAAATACATCAAAGTTGGCTCTGACGAATTAAAATAATACTTGCTAAATTTATCTTTAGTTTTACTAGTGTACGTTAGATGTCTCAGATTTATACAGAAAAATATGAAAAAAAATGTTTAATCACATAATTATGACACGTTCTTAATATTTTGAGAATTTGTTTTGCTTTTCCTACAATTTTTGAACTTAAATTTCCCCAAGTGGCGATTTTTGGTACGGTATTTCAAAATGTTTACTGCCCACTGCCATCTATGTATATTGGCTTAATGCACACGATTTGTAGTAAGCTTTTCTTTTTAATTTTACCAGAATGCTGTTATTATGAACTTTTTTTTATATTTTGGTTTAAATAAATCAATTATTAGAAGAAAATGAAAACGATTTACCTAAACGAAATTTATATATGTTGAAATTCAAACATTTATGAAAATATTTCAGAAATCATAATTAAGAATTTGCAATGTTTTCATTTACAAAATTGTCTTCGGAAAAAAAGTGATTTCCCATATGTTTTATGTGTTTTACTATGAAAATTTTGGTTTTTTCCTCGTTTCTAATTCCCTTATAAAAGCTTCATTTTTTAGATTATGGCTTGTATAATCAAGGTTGCTTTGCATATACAGAATAAACTGACAAACGAGGAAGTTTTCGAGCGAACATTTCTTAAGCATTGACCAGTCAGTCTTTAAGAATCCGTAATAAAACCTTACAGAATCTAACGAAAGTGTATTATTACGGAAATTTTGACAGACCGCCCAGCGAATCTTTAACACGATTTGACAAAAAAAATTCAAAATAATTGTATTTTATTATTTTTAATACATATTACACTACATAATATTCTATGTACATGTTTAAAATGCATTTAAATTATTATTTTAATTAATAAAACATAAATACATAATATTAATTCACAAATATCACAAAACTGAATACATTGACGTTTCTTCCTTCAGTTTGGGCGATAGTTTTCGCTCTTGTTAAAGATTGTTAAATGACAATTCAAATTTAACGAAACTGAACGAAAAGTTCTTAAAGTTTCGCTGGTCAGTAACATGCATTTTCCTATGGTCGCATTCTTACTTAAATTTCTTAAAGACTGACTGGTCAATGCTTTAGTCATAATTGGCAGTGGGTCAGAAATGGTGGTATTTTGTTCGGCTCTTTTATCTTCTAATAAATAGACGAATCCAGCTGTTATCTGGGGGCTACTCCGTTATCCATTTTGTAGCCAATTTAATGGATTTTATCGACAAACAGGATTTTAGCGACAACTTTATTTTACAAATAAATTTTCATTCGGTCCTTCGGTATTCGGCCATTTGCACCCATTCCTATCATACATGTTGCATGAATGAATCTGTGATTTAAAGCTGAGATCAATTTGTTGGGATATATCTTGCCTAAACAACAACCAATTTATTACCATTTGCATGAATTTCGAATTGCACTGGAATATGATCAGAACTGAGTTGATTGATAGCTAGATGATGATCTGCAATTTAAGTGTTGACTTATTAGTGATTATAAAATCTAGTCTTGGAGGGTACTTCGATTTTCTAAATAGTGGGTTCGATTGGGAGGAAAGACAATGTCCAAGTCCTTAATTACATATTCCTTGTATACGATATTAGCGACAATAGCTTCAATCACTTTAAGATTGAAGGAGGGTAAAAGTTCATGAGAAATTTCAGTTTTGATAATTATACATACGCCACCATGTCCAATTAAAGTGCCCCTATAGTTTGGTTTCCCTGGTGCGTCTAATCTGTAAATTTTATAATTTGCATCTTGTATATTTTCATCATCAAGAAGCCAGGTTTCGGTAACTAAGCAAATACTCATTGTAGAGTTTTTTAAGAAATCAAATAGTTCCATGTTCTTTCCATTCCTCTCGATAAGTTGGTGATGATATTGAATTGATCTAATTTTGTTTTACATTGTGATAACTAGTAGCTTATTACGTCACTGACTAACTGCATTATTTGTTAGATTGAAAACAGCTGGCTATTGTCTACTATATTTATATAATGCCGAAATGATGAATTTTATTGCTAAAAATATTGTTCCAGTTTGAATGTAAAGTTGACTGTTTAGGTGATTGAAGCTCAGGATATGATTTATAATTATTAAATTTATTAAATTGTAATGGTTGTCGTAATGCTTTACGGCTGTCTACAAATGTACGTTGATTTTGAAATTTTTTTAATTTCCGATTAACCGCGACGTTTTCTTTAAGTACTACTACTTTAACCTCTATTGCTCCAAGCTGGGATAGTTAGAGGAGCTTGCCGAATGATTTTCATTGCAGTTGGTACACTTTTTATTTGATTTAGATGTACAATTTTCCACTATACCTTTACACCTTCAATTTGGGACTAAACAACTTCAAATTGGGACTAAACAATTTCAAAGTGGGACTAAATAATTTCAAAATTTGCCTTTGGACATGGGTAATTATTCATCAACTGTAAGCATTACCTTTAAGTTAAATGTATGATTTCTTAGGTTGGTTCTTACCTCAGGCTTCATGCCTCATGCATAATATTATCTAAATAACGTCATCAGGCGGCGAGGGAAGTCGCGCCGCGAACCTCTGATTCCGCTTGATTTAAATGCTTGAACAACTGCAGCGAGAGATTGCCTCATCCGATCCGAGCAATTCTGGAGTAATTTTTGCGTAGAGAAACAGTGGTAAAATTAAAATCTACAAAGTATTGACCTGCCCTTATGTGATAAATAATAAATGAATTGTGTTAAATACTCGAAAATTTGGATGTTTTCAATATTTTTTTTTGTTATTTTGAACCTGAAAACGACCCGGATCCGTCGGGTTTCCAAAATATCGTACCCGGAATAGTCGGGTTTTCAGAAACCCTAAGCCAGTGGAGGGGATAAACTTCAAACACATAAACCTTGCATTCAATCCTGTAGCTAATCATCATAAAATGGATTCCAGACCTGAGACAAATATTCAAGGTTAGTTCTAACAAGATGTTTACCTCTTCTGAATATAATATAACCTAATGTTTTGAAAGAAGTACGAAAAATTAGATCAATATGTTTATCAAAACATAGTTTTTGGTCGAAAGTTACCCACAAATCTATGACTGTATCCTGTTTACTTAAAGATTCTGGGCCAATGCTGTATGTAAAATCAAATTTATTAACTTTTTTAGTACGTCATAGTAACACAATTCTTGATATTCAGTGGTAATTGATTTACAATAGACCAGTTAAAAATGGCGGTTAGATCCGCTTGCAAAGCTTCTGTGTCATAAGTCGAATGAATATTTCTGAAGAACTTCTGATCATCAGCATACAGTAAGTGACCAGATGTTATAACCTCTGAAATATCACTAATATAAAGAATAAACTCAAAATAGACCCCTGAGGAACTCCAGAGGTAGGTTCTGTACCATTTGATATGATGCCATTAAATTTTACAAATTGAGTTCTATTTCTCAGGTACGAGCAAAACCATTTAAGCAAAATCGGCGGAATGTTATATGATTTAAGTTTGTATAGCAAAATAGAGTGCGAAACTTTGTCAAAAGCTTGGGAAAACTCGGTGTACATGCAGTCGAGTTGCCCACCGTTGTCCAAAGTGCTAGCAGCGATATCAAAAAATTCAGCTAAGTTAGTTAAGGTTGAACGCCCCGAAAGAAAACCACGCTGCATTGGCGAGATTTGATTTTTGACCTGAAAAAAAATCATAATATATTATTATTTATTTAGCATGAAGCTAGGTAGTTAGTTTTCAATATTTACGTAACATAATTATAATAAATTTAACAATTGATGTTTATCTAAAAAAACTTATATTTTTTTACAAATTTGACTAACAACCTCTTAACCCTAGATCCGTGTACTGTATTATTTCTTACTTACCGTGTAGTACTGGGGCACCTAGTGCCCCCATATAATTTATAAGTAAAATGTACTACACGTGCAATACGAACGACTTTTCTTTATCTTTAAGTTGTTTAATTCATTAGTAAAAAGATTTGCTAGGTTCTTGAGATAAAAGTCCGTTTTTCTGAAGAAGAAGAAATTAATTTTTTTGGTTATTTCATTTATTTAGAAATGTTTACATTAAAAAAAATAATTCATTTAATTTATTTATTTAGATTTCATAAAGATTTTTCTTTTTTCTGATTTTTTTTTTTTTGCTAGTGTACCACAATGGATTACTCAGGTCGTATAGTCTGTAAGCACAGTCCAGTAGGTTATAACGTAACGTAACAGGCCACCAATTAGTTTTCCGTTTGCAGCGGTAAACTCTGATCATTTGGTCAAATGTGTCTACGCCGCCATTTGTTTTATTATAATCTAATATTACTTGTGGTTTTTTGGTTGTTTCTTCTAATACTTCATCGTGGTGCGCAGTTGATAATAAAAGGACATTTCTTCTGGTATTACTGGCATAACTGGTCAATTGTACAAACATCGCGAAAAACAAAATATTGAACTATATGGTTGTCGAGTCCTTTTGAAATCCTTCTCTGGCAGTGTGAATGGCATTGGTAATTCTGGTTTGATGGCTTTTGTTGTGCCAATTAGACTAGTGTTCCGGCTTTTCAAATCTAAGGCCAATGGTACAGAAGTGAAAAAGTTGTCCATGGTAATATTATATTGCAGCCATTATCCAGATCGCATCACAAGTTCATGTGATATTCCATGGGATCGGTTTCCCCCCGCTGCTGGCCTACGTAAACTTCTCCATGAAGTGGATAGTTTGTTGTTGCGTCGACAATCCAAAATAAATTGATTCCGTATTTACCGGGTTTACTCGGAATATACTGTCGAAATGAACATCTGCCTCTGGTTGTTACTAATTGCTCATCGATAGTAAGCTCTTTTAATGGTTGGTAAACTTCACTTAGGTTTTATTGAAATGCATTCCTAACATGTTTGAACGCAGCCAATTTATCCGTTTCTAGGCGCAACGGTCTCGTCCGAGAATCATCGAAACGAATAAACCGTTGTTCGAATATTTCTAGCGACATAACGGAACGATAGAAAGGCATGTGAGTAACATGAAACAAGTCCTTCGCTTCTACCTTGCATGATTTTTCCGCACCAGCATACAACAATACAGCTATGTACGCGTATATTTCGTCTTCGCCTATGCCATACCAACGGCGCAATTTTTTAGGGTCTCCAGATAACCGATTATTCTCATAATACCTTTTCGGTTTTCGGTTTGTTTGGAGCACGATATCTTGAACAAGAGCTGAAGGAACCAACAACCACCAACCCGTTTGAATGCATCACATTTTATCTCAAATTTCCTAAACATGCTGCATCATGTTTCAATCGCTCAATGCGAGCTCTAATTAATGGTTTTCTGCTTTTCAATTGGATCGGGCTGTGACCACCAAATGTCTGAATGCTTTCTATTTCTTGCAGTATACCGCATTCCTCGGTTTGGTCCAATAGGTTCCCCCTCCACTATTTCAGATTGATATTGTTCTTCGTTGGATTGTTGCATCTGTACTTCTTCTTCTTGTGCAATATTATCACCTATTTGCTCGACGCACAATTCATGCAATACAATCAGGGAAATTATCGACGTCTGAGAGTTCGCCTACATCATCACCATCGTGGTCCAAAACATCATCATCAATAACTCGTCGAAATTGACGAACCTGTCGAATGGGTCTACTAGATGCATCAACTACATCACTTTCCATTTCACGCGGGAAATTTGCGCCACCGATATACATATATAGGTGCATTATGAACCTGGCTCCAATAATCGTGAAAAATGCTCATCGAAAAACTCTTGTTCTGCCGTCGTCAATTTTCGAACAAAACTTTGGCTCAATAAATACAAAATACGGTTCTGTGTAGCCTCATCCATATTTTCGTATAAAAAATAACTAAACCAAAAGAATAATTATTTACAAAAGTAAACAAAACACAATACCCACAAATAACAAGTAATTATCAAGAAAATTTCATTCACTTACCAAAAAAATATTATTATTCACTCTAAGACATTACTATGAAACAAAATATTCCGTTTCATACGAAATCTATTGTAAACTCACATGGGGCACTGAGTGCCCTAGTACACAACAATATATTAGAAACTTTAAACCTCCGGCAGCCATTAAAATACCATAAAAAAGGTAAATATTTCTAACTTTTGTGCTCAATGTGAGCTTACCGTTCAGAAAATCATGCATTTAAAGCAATACCTGGTACAAAATTGGCGATATTCCGATTTTAAAAAAACTTGGGGCACTCAGTACCAAGTACACGGGTCTAGGGTTAAATACATTTATATGTATTTTTTTTTTTTTTAATTGGGTGCAGAGCGGACTTATTAACGGTCCTAGCTCCTTGTAACTGTCAGAGCTTCTGCACCCAATGCGCGATCCTGCAAGTAAAGATTAATAATAGCAACCTTAAATTTATTCATTTTATATTCCTTCGGAAATTTGAAGTGTATTAGCGAATTCCACTTTTTTGATGTTCGGTATATAAATTCGCGCTTGATTTCTTCAGTTCGAGGTTTCGGGAGCTTCACCGTAAACCTATGTATGTGCATTGGTTGTTCCTCTTGTTACTCTTGTTGTTGTAACGAATGGTGGTATTTTCTCCGATAGTTCTGCAGAACATTTACCATGTAAGCATCTGTAGAAGACGCAGAGTTCTGCAACATCTCTGCGATGCTGTAAGCTGTCTAGTTCTTGAGTAAGTCTGGGATTCCGTATTATTCTGATAGCGCGGCATTGAACCCTGTCGAATAAGTCGAGGGTGGTACCAGACGCACCTCCCCAAACTTGACAGCAATACTCTATACATGGTCGGATGAAGGTTTTATATATCTGGAGAACTTGATGCGATTTGAAAAACCTTCTGCATCGATTCAGGAACCCGAGTTTTTTTGAAGCTGATTTAGCCAATGCAACAATGTGTTCATTCCATTTGAGTTTGTTACTTATTTGAACACCAAACAGTCGATTTGAGTCGCAACCCACAAGGATATGGTTTTTTAGCACAAATGGGTAGTTGTTGCGACTTTTTTTACGCGAGAATGTGCATATTTGTATCTTGTTTTCGTTAAATTGTACTAAGTTGTTGTTACCCAACTCAAATATTGTACTTAAATCGGAATTAAGAGAAGTTACGACTTCTGACCGTTTATTATTTAGATCTGTAATGCTAGGCTCCGCCTCGAATGAAATAGAAGTAATAGAAGTATGTATAGCAAAAACAGGGTCGGTGATCGGTGACAAAGGTGATCCCTGAGGGACTCCGGCATTTGGGGAGTGCGTCGATGATGATCTCCCATTAAGCACGTCGCTGATTTTTCGGTCATTGAGATAGCTTTTAATCCACCTGGTGGTCATCGAGTCCAGCCCGTAGGATCTCATGTCATACCTTATCAAACGCCTTGGATATATCAAAGGCGATTGCAAAAGCCTCTCCGTGGTGTTCTAGGGTGAGATTCCATTTGTTCGTGACATACGTCAGGAGATCGGTCGTGGATCGGCTTTCACGAAAGCCGTATTGTCTATCCGAAATTAGTTTGCTAATTTCAAGATATTTAACTATATGTTGATTGACGCATTTCTCAAAGACATCAATTGAGCGTTGTTTTTGTCATGGCTTGCCACTGGGATATCATCTGTATACATAAACATGAAATTTGAACCTTTAATGGTTGCATACGCAAAGTGTTGAGCCGTCTGTGCAACGTTTTCTCAACCCATATGGCGTTCTCACAAACTCTAATAGTCCAATTAGAGCTGTAATGGCGGTCCTAAGGATTGTCTTCTGAAGCCACTGGAGTCTGATGGAAAGCTCTTATCAAATCGATTTTTAAATGTGTGAAGTCTCGGAGTGCCTGGGAGCATTATGGATGTTGGGCAACGGGTTTGCCTGGAGCTGGTGTGTTTGGCAGCTTATGATCGCCGCAAAGCATCCAGTCGTTGCTGTCTCTTTTTGGTGCCGGATGTAGTGGGGGAGGAGTCACTAAGTCTGGATTGTTGGCCCAGGACGATTTTGTGTGGTTCCGGCGCACGTTGCAATAACGCTGGATGAGTCTGGCTTTCCGAATCATTGCTTTTGTTTTTCGAAGAGAGATGCCTGTAGATTGTTGTTTGTCGTAGTCACAATTAATTTTAGTACTTTTTTTACTTTTAGTATCAGGCTTTCGTGATGCCAGCAAGAATTATTGGGCGAGTGATGTGAGGAATTGCTTCTAAGAAGATGGTGGTTGTTATTATTGAGTCGATTTCTTGATCTGCTGTAGTCGAAGTATTCCTTTTTGCAGTCTTAATTTCATTGATACTGCGCTTCAATTCCTCTATTGGAGTTGAGGGGCGCTAGGTGAAACAATTTTTGGATTGCGAGTTGATACTGGTTGCAGGGACTGTTGGTATTTGCGGCGTACACAATTTCCAAATTTTATCAGCAAGCTTACATGAATCTTGCGTGGTGTCCTTTCTCTCGAACAGCACAGATAGACGTAATATTGGTTAGTAGAGATACATCCCATTTATTTTTTGGGAAGGAGATCCATTTATTGCTTTTGGGGGTGCAGGCGGTTTCATGAATGTCGATAGGGTTCTGATGGCGATTCCATTACCTGTATTGGTTATGGTGGAAGGTTGTTCCAGCCGTTTTGGTTTCCAATAGAGTTTTCGTTTAATTGTCTCTAATTTTGGTTTCTCGTATCTATCTACTTCGGGAGAATTGTTGTAGTGTTGGACAGATACGTTGTGATGTTTGCGTTCCGTTCTGGAAATGTGCTTCGATGTGCTTGAGCCATGTTTCAGGCATATGATACCAGCAATGAGGTGGTGAAGCTTTGTCAATCTGCTTGTTTGTTTTGTTGGTCTGTAATGTCGTTGCTGTTTGCACTGTTGTATTCACCAGGTTGTCATCAGCGTTGGACATTTCACTGAGAGCTATGTGTGTGGGGTTGCGATGCTAGTGGTATCTGTTTGTTGGGCGATGACGCGAATACACGAACCGATTTTAAATGGTTGCGAGATTTTGTGCACGGTGCAATGTGACGCGACGGGATTTTTTGAGGGATCAATGTGTATAAAATCGAATCCGTTCAACATGGCATATTTCAAAACGGAATATTTCAAAATGGAATATGAAAATATGACATATGATACACTATGGCATATTTTAAAATGGCATATTTAAAAACGACATATGGTACACTACGGCATAAGGTACATTAGGGCATATTTCAAAACGGCATATGTATTTCAAACCGGCGCACAGTGGGGCCGATTACCAAAAAGCTGGCCAAAATTAAAAAAACAAAAATTTTAATGTAGGTATTTTTCACGTTGAGTTGGCTTTAATAATACCCTAAGCGTCTTAAAATACTCATAAGAAGGGCACAATACCTTTACATGCTCTAGAATTTTAGTTGCAATGTACCTTCACTCAAGCTGCAGTCGTTGTGTTAAATTAGTTAATAAAAGAAACTAGTCTAAAACAATACGTAGAAGATTAAAAATACAACTAATTTTAATCAAATAAAATGGAATCAACTCCTGGAGGTATGTAGAATTTAACAATATATTTTAAAATACTAGTATTTAAAACAATAAACATTAATTAAACAATGATTGTTTGTTTTTTTTTAAATTTATTATATTTAAAAAACAAACTTGTTTTTAATGTAAAAGTTATATTGTTCTGTAGTGTTCGGTCATCAAATGCATAAGAGGTTGCAGCTAAAAGTATTGCCTATAAAATAAAATAAAAATCAGCTGCCCCTAGATGCCCCTCGATTTTTTATGGACATTTTAAAATAAACAATTGTTGGCCCTACTAAATGAACAAAACGAGAAAGAAATCAAAATTTCATAAAATTTAGGTTATTTGACGAATAAGGGTGGTTAGAAAGGGATAAAGGGGGGGGGGGGGGGTGACATTATGTAAATGGGACTAGAGATTCGTAATCGGTGGCTCAAAAACTATGAAAATGGCATGCACCTTGACTTTAATATGATATATAAGGTATTTTATGCAAAGGGGTGGTCAATATAAGAGATGGACGGGGTGAAATTTTGTAAATGTGACTAAATTTTCCAAATCAGTGACCCAAAAACCCATAAAAATGGCATATGTCTTAATTGCAATATGATATATAGGGTATTTTACCCCATTTTTCATAGGGGTTGTCAATAAGGGATGAAGGGGGTGAAATTTTGCAAGTATGACTAAAGATTCGTGATCAGCGACCCTAATAACCCCCGAATAGAGAATTTCAGAATTTTGGCCAGCTTTTCGGTAGTCGGCCCCACTGTGCGGCGTATGGTACGCTACGGCATATGGTACACTATGGCATATCTCAAAACGGCATATTTTAAAACGGCATATGTAGGGATTGCAAATTTTCGTTGAATTAACGATTCCGGAATTTTGAAATTATAAAACTTCCAATTCCGGATTCCGGAATATTCCGGTATTGAAAAAAAAACTTAAAATATTTATGAAGAAAAAATTTGTATTGAAGAAAAAAAAAATTAACATTATCAAAATGCATAAAATTAATGTTTATAAGCACTTATTCCTGTTAATTATTTTTTGAAATTTGTATAGTATGGCAAAATTTGCTTATAAAAAGCATAGGTCGCTAAAAGCCGCATCGCCTAATCCCGATCGTGCCTTAGTACAGAAATTGCCAGAAACGAAAAACAGCTGTTCCGAGTCCATACTGGTAGGTGGTATGGTTACTTAATGTCGGCAAGCAACTTGTAAAATATATCCCCGAAAACCTCCTGCTTCAAAAAAGTTCCGTTTTACCGATCTGAATCATGCGTCGATTTTTCGCCGATTTTGCGGAAATATTGCACAGTAAATCTGCATCGATATTATTTGTAGTTTTTTCAACATCAATTTCGGATCGTACAACGGTGTTCCACTATCATCGATTTAAACATTCAAGATCTAGGTCCGTTTCTTCCAAAACAATATCGATTTCTGGAACATTATTCAGTCTTTGTGACACCGTGGCTATTGTCTTTGCGACTACATGCTTCTCAGGGCGTTCAAATTCTTGATGTATTTCAGTTTTTCCGCCGTTGTGTAAATATCGCAAGGCCAACATAAATATGGAAGGATGGTGTCGGTTGTCAGTAAATTCGCGTTTTTGCTTCAAATTATATCCACTGCCAATTTGTTCGGAAGAAAAGCGATTATCGCACCATGAATCGAAGACATCTCGCTGTTTGTAAACGTAATTTCGGAATTGATATCAATGATTGATTTCGTAATGTTGTTTCTTAAGATATATAAACGTTCCAACATCGTCAACAGGCTGTTTCAGCGCGCCTTGCCATCGAGCTGCAAAGAAATCTCTTTACCCATCTCAAGTTTGACGAATGACTGTAGTATTAAAATGTTTAGTCGATAAACGACGAGCATCACTACGATCTTTCGAACCATTAGTCAGATAAAATATTCCATATTCCTCTGTTTCTGTGATAGTTCCATACGGTAAATCATTTTCCGTATCGATGGAAAGTCCCTTGTTATTCTTGATATCATCAAAATCGTCTTATTCATCTTCGCTAATATTTTCATTTAGCGCAATATCTATCGGAGTTGCTCAAACATTAGGGAAGCAGCTCGTTGTCGGCAGTAAAGCACATCTATGACTGCGAGATGAATCGCTTGAGCGGAACAGAGGTGTTGATCAGATTTTGTTAGTCGCCCGATTTTGTGCACCGCAGATGCCCCATCCAATCTTATGGAATCTATATCTGCGTTTAGGTCGATTTCATATTCTTTGACCCTTCTACGGAATTAAAAAAATATGAAAATACCAAAAGAAAAAAAAAGTGTAGAATAAACTAAGGAAACCATTAACTCATTTTTTAATTATTTTGAAATGTTCATACTCAAAAATAAATTCAGATATTAGATAATTGAATTCCGGAATCGAAAAGTAGTCAAAAATGACTTTAATTCCGGTATTCATGAAATTCGAAGTTCGGCATTGCATTCTATAGGCATATGGTACACTATGGCATAAGGTACACGGCGGCATATTTCCATATGGCATATGGTATAATATGGCATTTTCTAAAATTTGGCTATTTCTTAGCCGAGTATGATGAAATTTGGCAAGTGCAATGAAATTGAAATACTAAACCGGATTTTAGACGAAGTTCTGTAATATGGTCAATTGGGGTGGAACTGACCTATTAATTGACCGAATATGATGAAATTCAACATATACGTTAGAAATGGTCTTCTAAAATAATTTTATATGAATTTCTAGAACACGGCCAATCATGACGGAACTTCGGTATTTTTTAGACGATTAGGATGAAATTCGACAAGTGTGATGGAAATGGGATCCTAAAATGAGTTTTGGTAGAAGTTCTGGAATATGATTAATTTTGATAGAATGTGTCTATTTATTGGCCGATTATGATGAAATTCGGAAGGAGTGATGGAAATGGAATTGTTAAAGGGTTTCTAGATAAAATTCTGGAATATGACCAATTCGAATGAACATCGGTTTTTTTTCAACCGATTATGATGAAATTTGACAGTGCGATGGATATGGGATTCTAAAATGGTTTTAATCATCAACTTATAAAGTTACCCTATACTTACTAAAATTGCCCTTTACCTATTAGAATTTTTTTCGCTTAATATAATTTTCCTTCACTTAATGCTTTCCAGATGGCCCACCATATTGCCTGGTTTGATGTTACCCTCCGCCTGTATCTTAAGGGCCATAGTAGCAGCAGCCTTTTTTACATGCAGATGCAATGGAGTTAGTCCTAGGAGTGTCTCCATTGCTGCGGTCGGAGATGATTTCATTGAGCCCGTAACCCCAATGCAGGCCATACGCTGAACCTTATTCAATAAAGTTTGCGCTGTCCTTTGTTCAGTTTTAGGCCACTACACTAGCGATGCGTAAGTGACCATAGGCCTAATGATTGTTAGAAATGACCAGTAGATCATTTTTGGTTGTAGTCCCCAAGTACGTCCATAGAGTCTCTGACAGGCCCAAAAAGCCTTTGTGGCTCTATTTTGAATTTTTTGTAAATGTTGTTCCCAGTTCAGTTTATGATCTAGGATAACCCCTAGATATTTAACCTCTTTGGAAAAGGCAACAATAGTACCGTTTAACGAGGGAGCTATAAGCGAGAGCTTTCTCCTCCTCGTCAAAGGGACAATGACAGTTTTGTTTGGATTGACACTGAGTCCTTCCTTGTCACACCACTGCCATATTAAATTGAGTGTATTTTGCATGAGATCAGAGATGATCCTATCAAACTTGCCTCTAATCATGATAGCCACGTCATCCGCATAGCCCTGGACATCAAACCCATGGCTACTCAGGAGGACCAGTAGTCTATCAATAACCAATCACCATAAAAGAGGAGACAGTACGCCTCCTTGTTGACAGCCCTTTACGGCCCTGATGGTTACTGACTCGCCACCTTATCTGGCTGTAATATCGCTATATTTCAGCATGGAGCGGGTCCACTTAGTTGTAGAAGGCGGAACCCCCTTCTCCATAGCTGCTTTCTCTATTGAACCAGAGGAGGTATTATCAAAAGCCCCCTCAATGTCCACAAAGGCACACAGGACAATTTCCTTAAAAGCCACCGCTCTTTCAATCCTCGTGAGTAGACCACTAAGAGCCATCACAGCGGATTTGCCAGCTTGATAAGCAAACTGGTTGCGATGCAGTGGGTTATTTACAAGGATTTCATTTCTTATTTGATTATCCAGGATATTTTCCATCGTCTTCAATAGAAACGATGTGAGGCTAATTGGCCGATAAGCCTTGGATTGGGTGTCCAGACGACCCCCTCCCTTTGGTATAAAGACCACATTTACTTTCTTCCATAGTTTCGGAATATAGTTAAAAGCATAACTTGCCCGAAACAACTGGACCAAGCTGGGGAGTATTTCCTCAATACCTTTTTGAAGTAAAGCCGGAAAGATACCATTCCCTCCAGCAGATTTGAACGGTTTGAAAGAGCCAATAGGCCATCCACCTTGCTGGGTGTGAACATTTTTCCAGAGAGGCTCCAGATCCTACTGTGGGGTCAATAGGCTACCTCACTTGAAGGGTCATGCGGGTCCTCCAGGGCACCTACCACTATTGAGTCCGGAAAGTGGGTACCTAATAGGTTATTAATATGTAATGTTAAAAATAACTGGAATATATTCTTGTTAAAACAAGATAAAAAAGACAATCATTATGTGTTTGATACGCACAAAAATACCACAAAATTCACGTATTAAATAAATAAATTAAATGAAAATTTAATAAATGATGATGATGATAAATGATGTTTAAAGCAACGCTATCTTCGCTTTGTCGAAGAAAGATAATATCTTCCATTTAAAAATTACATATCTTCGACAAAATAAAATAATCAAACCACATCAATAGTGTTTTGTTACAATTAAACTCCCGAGTAACCACATGTCACAAAAAAGCGACAAAAATTTCACATAAAATGGTGATTGGTGGAAAAAAATGTGACAAAAAATTGTCACAATATGGATGAAAAATGGTGGATGGGGTTGACGCCGATTGTCACGCGTAAACGAACATTTGGTAAATCAAATTTGCCGGTTTTTGGTGGAATATTTTTGAAATATTTGTTGAAAATTTAGTCACAAATTCGACAGTGTTTTTATGATAAAAGTGTTACCTAATTATCAACAATTTTGTGGATATTTGTTGGTTTATTGATGCAATTATGCGTAAAAAAAGTTTTTATGGCCCTACTTAAATAATTTTGTAAAAAATACTCCATTGTATGGTTTATTTGATATTTTTATTGTTATTTATTTTTAAAAAAAACTACCAAAAATGTAGAAATATCTAAATCCCCCGTACTTTAACCCGAGCCGAGAGTCCATACAAAATGTATCCTCTAAAAAAATGAAAACTTTCCTTGAGTTTTCTATGTGGTAGCTTGGTTTCGTGCAGAGAAACTAGCACAAACAAAAAGTTCGGTCTACTCATCAGGTACTCAGGTAGTTACGACCAAACACAAACTACAAAATAAAATTCCAGCTTCATACGTTAAGTATGAGGCAAGAACGTAGTGACTTAGCGAATTACATATAAATTCACCAAATCAAAAATGATCAAAATCTTTTTTTTTTTTTTTTGGGGAGTAAAATGAACATATATTTTGTCACAAAATACCCGCATAAATAAGTTCCAAATTGTCAACTTATTTTGTGACAAAAAGGAACTTACATTTTGTGACAAATTGGTGATTAACATTTTTTTTTTTGGGCGGTAAAATCAACATTCATTTTGTCACAAAATACCCGCATAAATATGTTCCAAATTGTGAACTTTTTTTGTGACAAAAAGGAACTTACATTTTGTGACAAATTGGTCTAAAATTTTGTGATCACCATTTTTGGTTACTCGGGCTGGTAAATAAATTAAAAATAGCTAGTTCATCGTAATCTTTGATAAAATACAGTCCACAATATTTTGAATTACAAAAATTCAAAGAGGTTAGTGGCGAATCAGCACCAGCATCGCCTGTAATTATCACTTATTTCTACATATAAATACGTAATTTATATTTAATAAAAAAACATTTTAAATTACTGAAACAAATGAGTTCTTTACTGTGTGAAATACACTTGAACGAATGCAAAACAATTATTTTATATGAGAGGTATGAAGAGTTGGGTGCCAAAACAAATTGCTCAGAAAGAGCACAAACCAAAATATATTATGAAACATTTCAAAAAATTCGGGCGAGAACTCACATTACACTGACTACTCCTATATAGACGTTCAGATTTTCCATGAACCAGTTATATAATTCTGGTCATGTTACTGTAGCACCAATTTATCCAGAAAACACTTTATTCATCGCCAAATTTTAACAGCCGCAATTCAATATAAAACCACAAAAAAAAAAATTAATTTCTGGATTTTTACAATTCCCTCATATGTGTTATTAAATCGTCAGTCGCCCCAAACTATAATAAAATCAATCAATTTTAAATTGCACAATATAAAAAACTCAACCTTTTCTGACTAAATGAAAATGATGGGATGAGCACAATTTAATATAATTATTTTTCTCTATAAATTGAAATTTAATAATAAAAATAAAATTGTTTGTAGTACAACCCATAATTCTGTTCTATTTTACATAGCACATTCGGCACACGCCACATTTTATCTCATCCTCCACGTAAATGATTGCTATTTTACAGATAATGACGAAACTCAATTTACAAAATGTATTTTGATAGTAATTACAAAATATATATACATTAATTGATTGAGTACGAGTCTGAACTAACGGAAACAAATTTTTTTTTCTACATACAGTGGTAAATTATTTTAATTGCGAAACACTATTTTTTTGTGTTAACTTATTAATAAATTATTCCACCAGCTATTTCAAAAATGTTTATATTTTCGAGCGCGCATCTAATTTAAATATCAAACATATTTCATTGGGCAATTAAACTTTTATTGGCTTTTAGCAACTTTTTTTTTGTTCAAAATAATTTTTCATTCGAATTGTACTGTGCGCTAGTTATTTTGGTAAAAAAAAGTTGTAAATTTGTTCTTCATAGAAGTACTTTGTATCACTACTCTATTATATATAACGAATTTTCTTAGTGAATTTAATAGAATTACGTTCTAATTAAATTGTCAATAATATAAAGATGTATAACTGGAATGAAAATTTTACAAAAAATTTCCGTCTTCCCCTTGCTCACATTTTCTATATAACAAAAAAGTTATCAAACTAACTCTGATGAAAACACACACACACACACCCAAATATATTTCTCGCGCTAATTGAATTTTATTTTTATTTATTTTTTGCTTTTTTACAAAAAATAACTTTATCTTTTCTTTTCGAAGACAACACCAAAACAAAAAAAAAATGCGAGCTTTTTTATATAATTTAGAATTATTGTAGCTTTTCGTGTTTTTTTTTTAAATTGTTGTGGAATGGAAAAATATTGAAAGCACGAGAATATTTTATTTCCAATTCATCAAATTGATTGATTCGTTCCGTGCCTTAATGTTTTGGTTTCGATTGTGTGAATTTCATAAACTCTATATTGATATAAAGTAACAAATCAAATGAAAGCAATCAAAATAACAAAAAAAGAAACAATAAAATAAATTTTTGTTTGACAGTTGTTGGTATAATAAAGAAATATTGATGGATACGTGTGAGTTAGATGACTGTTAGACGAGAGTCACATTTTCTACATTTATTTTGCGTATAGCTTTTATGAGCTTACGTCTATTTTAAATTGATACTCGTACAATATATTTTGAAATTCGCCGAAATTCAATTAAAATTATACATTGCCATTGAACCAAAAATGGGTTCTTTTATATCCCAATTGTAACGAACAAGTTCATTTAAATGTTATTTATTTCCATTCTTGTGTATAAATGTGCTAACAATGCTGAACTCTGATGATCATAGTGTTTTTCAATTCAGTTTATAATTTATCACCAGATGCATATACACGGCAACTTGTAATGCATAAGTTAAATGCTCTCTTATCGATCGGATATAAACAATAAGTCTTAATTTCATACAAACGTATAATTGTTATTCGTATACACCTGAACTTTAATTTCCCCTAACGTGAGTGTTACACAGTGAATATCTTGTTTCAGCTGTATTGATTAGAGCAGGATGAATTACATATTGATACATATTGATTAAATATTTAATGCGCTCTCCGCTCAGTGGCCAATATTTATCATTTGTCCAATTATTTTTTTTTCATTTTGTATTAACATCAGTCCGAGTTGAAAATTAAACCAAATAACACCCTAATTGTTAATTAAATACAGTCAAAACTAGTGTTGAAATTTAGATTATTTATACTATTAAAATAAATGCGTATAGCATTTTGGATTCGTCGTCGTTTGGCCGTTTGAGAAATATTTCATTTCTTCAATACTGCAGGTAATTAGTTTAGAATCTCTTTATTAAAACCTGATTAATAATTTTATGTTGTGTTCCCAAATAGTTCATAATGTATGTATAGTCATTGCACTCGCAATTAATACATCGTATAATTGTTGGAAATAAGCATCACCTTTATCGTGGGTGCAGAACTTGCGGTCATACCGGGAAATCAAGGAACATAAAATATAATTAATCTCGTGAGGAGCCTAATCGGTTATTTACACCAGATAGCGGAGTTTACGGAATTTTATTTTAACCGCATCTAGATTCATCGATCGTAACATATCATTTATTCTTTTGATGTGGTTTTAGTCAAGTTTCAGTTATTTTGACAAACTGGCGATGTTTTAAGTATTTAACGGTGTAAATTTAGTGTTATGTTTGCTCGGACGTTATAATTATAAGTATTTAAAGTTTAAAATAGTATTAGTTCAATTAATTAATTATAAATTTTCTTAATAGTATTATTTAATACATAGTTCTTTTAGTTTTGTAAGTTACTATTAAACTTTTCTCGAATGTAGTGATTTTTAAAGTTTTTTTTTGTGAGTGAAATTAAATCTAAAGACACCTTTTGATTTGTCATAGTCATATACCATAATATATGAAAGAAAAGTGTCAGTACGTGAAAGATTGTTCATTTTCAGAAAGATAATACAACAGTAGTATTCAATACCATATGTTATAACCAAATTGGGGAAGCGCTTCAACCATGCCGTTATATTGGTAAGTTTTTTTATCGCATATTTATACATTTTCTTTGAAGATAACAAATTTTCACGACCTTGTGGTTATGACATTAATATAATTACGTTAGTATCTTATCGTAATACGTCTCAAATCCTACTCACGATAGAATTTTTAAGATTGCTGGTTTGAATATTTTTAGTCATTACAATATTATAGTTAATTAAGTTTATTATTTCATTTCTAATATTTCTTTTACGGTATTCGTTGATTATTAGCATTATTAATTATCAAAATGTTTAGCTTTTATAATCAGGGTTTTTTTTGTGAAATATAATAAGTAATAATATCAAGATGAATTAATCTGTTATCATTTGGGGTGAGATGGGGTGAATTTGCTAAGGGTGTCGTCGTGTGTTCAATCCGCAGCTGATTTATATCCATCAATGTTCGAATATCCCTACGCCCATCACCGACTCCAGCTAGCAGGCCAATGGCTGCAATTCGAATTTCAAATGTTGATGGATTTCTGAAAATGGAAAAAAACCATTTCCATTACAGATGGCGCCCAAACCAATACGGCTAACGGGAGTCTAAAACAGTTTTCCATTACAGATACCAAACGGTATAGAAGTTTCCATTACAGATGGCAACCAAGATGAAGTGACGGGAAAACAGTTTTAGACTCAGGTTAACATTTTATTAATCAGTCAGTTGTAATTTCGGATCGTGTTATTCCGTTGTATATTGCAGTCATTTTCAAATTTCCATTTTAAGCACTCTGTATTTAAAGTTGTTGAATTTGATTAATGACCTTATCGGTATTCAATTGTCTAATACCTCTTCGTTTTATGATTTGTCATCAACCATATTTTTTTTTTATAAATATATACCTATTTCATAGATTATTACGGTTTTGTTTTTATGCGCACCCTTGCACTCGGTTTTTGTTCATGATTAATTTATGTCGATTTCTTATTCCAACTAATCATTTAGTTGTTGATAACGTATACGAAATGTATACTTAGTCTAATTAACCGATTGGTTGTTGATAACAATCGTTACTCAATATCATGAATTTTTATTCTGCCCACGTTGGTTGAGTTTGAAAAATAAATCTCGGTAAACGGTTGATTATTTTCGGTTTCGATGCACGTGACGTTAACAGTTTTGATAAGCAGTTTTTAATTCTAATGCAAGGAGCATATCGGTTAAATTCTTAAAATTATTATTGTTTTATTCGTTCTATTATCATTTTGGTAATCTGGTTGGTTCTTATTTCATTATGCTTGTCAATTATATCCAAAATATTTTTTTTTGTCGAGTAATTGTGGATAGTTTTGAATGGGACATTCTAGGTTACTAAACACAAATTCAATAAATATTTTTTTTTATATTTTGTACAATTTTTAATTTTTTTTTAACTTCATATGAACGCACACACACGGCTACCACCTTTTGAGTGTTCATTCCATCTACCCCTTATTAAAATGAATTATTATTTCACAATATATATATTAGATATATAATTCAATATTTGAGTTAAGATTCTTACCATTTAAATTTAGTTTAAGAAATTTGTTTAAGATTTAAATTGGTATATTGATTTCTAGGATAATCCTATATAAGTATCATAATTTTCAATTTGCAATTTAAAAATTTTCCATAAGATTTAGAGGGCATAAACTAACCCTTTTATTATTAATATTTGTATCGTTATTCCCACAATATAGTGGCGTGTTTATTTACATACATATACAATCCATATTTTCCATCACAATGAGCGATCATGAGGATGCTGTGCATATCGCCGAAGGAGGGAAAGATACTAGTCAGCAACCTGGTAGCTCAATCCAATCATTGTCTTCAAACACTATAAATGCCAAAGTTAAAACCCACGAGAGTATGTTAATGAATTTAGATTATTTGCTCAACGACGAATTCAAGACTGAATGTGAAGTTCGAGAGTTGAAAGGTCTCATTAGTGAATGTTATGAAGCACTTAGAATTCTGATCGAAAAGGAAGGTGAAGCGCCGGTTAATATTTGTAACCATAAATTATTACACATTCAAACTAGTCTAACGAAAAGTCCAAATGATAACATGCTGATTGATCAAGTACAATCGCGTTTGATTCATATAAGAGACAGATTATTTCGTATTCAATCTTCTCCAGTCGCCAAAGATCAAGCAATATTATCTTTAGAGGCCTGCAATAAATTATTAACAATTTTACATCACGCTAATTTTGATAGTCAAAATTTAAATGATGAGTCCATTAAGGAATTAGTTCATAATTCATCGATCCAAGCAAACCTTAAGTCCATTTCATCTGATGATGATGAGGGTTCAACTTCAAATGTGTCAAATTCCTCTTTCAGAAAGAAAATAACTCATTTCGCACCCAGTGATTTAAGTGGTTCCGATACATCAAAGTCTCACAATAATAATACATCCCGTCGGAAAGTTCAACCGGATTCCTTGCGTACTGATGTTTCACAATTACATCAAGGAATTGACGCACCTATGATCGAGAGTTTGGAGCACAAAATGCGCACTATGGTAAACGCAGTAGAATCTTTAAAATTACAAATAGAAGAATTAAAGTCTGACCCACACAAAGTTTGGGCGGGTGCAAGTTCAAATTCATTCGGAAATTTTAAGAAACAATCTAGTGAAGCTGGTCCTGAACCAGTAAACATTAGAAAAAATAACCGTCTGGATTTCAATGTAGGAGCAGATTCTTTAAAGGATTCTAAGCAAAATGTCGTTGGTTTTCGGCATTCCATTGCTAATGTCAATATTCCTTCAAGTACAACATTCCCCAGAGTACCGGTCGAAATGACATCCGAACAAACAAATCCCAACCAAAATCTAAATTCTGGTTATAATCCACATTTGTTCAGAGAAGAAACCAGACTCTTAAAGAACTGGAACATAAAATATGGGGGTGAACGAATGGACCGTGCCGCAGAAAAATTCGTATTCCAAGTAGAATACCTAGCAAATGCTTTTAATGTATCACAGAATCGACTTGCTAAAGAATTTGCATCTTTACTCACAAAAGACGCCTTGGAATGGTATTGGGCGTTTATTCGGAGAAATTTTAATAAAAATATTACATGGAACTATTTGCGTGAAGAGATGTTACGTTATTTCCGAGATGCCCGTACCGATGACCACATTAAAACTGAATTTGATAAACGACAGCAAAATTACAAAAAAAATGAATCATTCATGTCTTATTTTAGGGATATGTATTTAATATCCAGTTCTCTTCATGTTCCTTATTCGGACGCTGAATTCATGCGAATCGTTAAAAAGAACATGCGTCCTGGACTTAGAATTGCTACTCGAGGAGAAGTGTTTCAGTCTATTGATCAATTATTGCATAGATGTCGTGATTTGGAAGAAGGCTGGATTGAGGAAGGTTATAATCCTGAATATGGTTTGCAACCTAACCAAACAAGTAGAAGCAGAAACGAAGTGAATGAGATTTCTGGCATGAAAAACTTCTCAACCCAAACAACATCTAGGAACAATTCGACAGATAATATGAACTTTCCAAGTGAAAATTTACCACCTGTTTTACATCAATATTATGAATCACCAATTGCAAATGATCTAAATGTAGAAGAAGAACGAACAAATGATGCAAATGTAGCAGCTCTGGTTCAAAAGCAAAATGCTACCCGATTTAATGCCACTACTACAAACTATCAGCAAAAACCTTTTGTCAACTACAAACCAATTTTTTGTTATAACTGTGTCGAATTAGGACATACGTATGTACAATGTCCTTATGAGGGAGTGATTCACAAATTTTGCAAAAAGTGTGGTTTTCCGAATACCGATGAGGTTCATTGCATGCGATGCAAGTTACGTTCGGGAAATTTACAGAAGGGGAACTATTTGGCTGGGAAAAGTTCTCCCCACAACCCACCAGCATCAACAAGTATTCCACAAACGGAGGAATCGTCCGCCAATACCTGGCCGACCAAGAAACCCCAATAAATTCAAAATCATCCGTATCTATAGTTCTCCTATTGAAGGAAACACAAATCCTTCGCCACATCGTTTAAGAACTGTGAATTATTGGCATTCACGGAAAATAACTTTGAAACATCTAGCTGCTTCAATCATTACCGATACGGATTGTTGGATAGTGGAGCAAACCTTAGTGTATTGGGAAAAGGTTGTGAAATTTTTTTGTCAAATCAAGCTTACAAAATAAATAACTTGTCATCTCTTTTAAAAACAGCCAGCGGACAAAAGAAGCGTATTTTAGGTAACTTAACTATTAATACTACCTTCAATAACCAAACCAAACCATTTAAATTTCATTTATGTCCAGACTTGACCGAGAAACTATATTTAGGAATAGATTTTTGGCAAGAGTTCGGTATAGCCCCAACTATTATTTCACCTTCATCAATGTCAGGGTCCAGTAATCAACATGCCATTTCTTGTATCACATCAACGTCGACAGCAGAAGATTCAAATTTACATGATCTCACACACTTGGAAAAGTTACATCTGGAGGAAATAATTAATTCTTTACCGTCTTCGGAAAGGTTCGGACTTGGGAGAACATCTTTTACAAAACACGAGATTCAATTGGTAGAAAACGCGATGCCTGTGAAACAGCGATACTATCCTGTTTCTCCTGCAAAACAAAATGATTTAGATTCAGAAATTGACCGGATGCTCAGTCTCGGAGTGATCGAGGTGTGCCGTGAGAGTGAGTGGAGTTCCCCGGTTACATTGGTTCGAAAGGCCAACGGAAAGGTCCGATTGTGTTTGGATGCCCGAAAGGTAAACGAGGTTACGAGGAAGGACGCGGATCCTGAGAAAGTTCGAAGTATTGAAGAATACCCTGTACCTAAAAATATACGCCAGATACGCCGATTTTTGGGATTGACCGGATATTATCGACGGTTCATTTCAAACTATTCTACATTAGCTGTTCCACTTACTGGAATGCTAAAGAAAAATCAATCGTTTGTTTGGACAGAGGAAGCTCAACTTGCATTAGATAAATTGAAGCAATCATTAATTTCTGCTCCTGTACTTCAGAATCCTGATTTCAAACGGGAGTTTTTCATCCAGTGTGACGCAAGTTCAACCGGCATTGGAAGTGTTCTTTACCAACTTGATGAGGAGGGAGGTGAACATCCAATTGCTTATGCATCTAAGAAGCTTAATTCCGCCCAACGTAACTACTCTGTTACGGAGTTGGAGTGCTACGCTGTGGTGCATGGGGTTAAAAGTTTCCGTGCATATGTTGAGGGTTATATTTTCACTGTGGTTACCGACCACGCGAGCTTAAAGTGGTTGATGTCTCAACGCGACTTGTCTGGACGTCTCGCCAGATGGGCACTTAAATTGCAACCTTTTAAATTCAAAATTATCCATCGCAGCGGTGCAAGAAACATTGTTCCCGATACCTTATCTCGAATGAATATGGATGAATTTGTGATTTCATCATCTATTACTGTTAATCAGCGGACACCAGACAACATTCCGGCCTTGCATATCGATCTTTCATCACCATCATTTTTAAGCTCTGATTACACATCAAAAATTCTCGAGCTTCAACAAAATCCTAATGCTGAAACGAATATTCGTGTGGAAGATGGAAAAATGTTGATTTCATTTAATTCGGGTTATTCTTATGATGATTCCGTTTCTACTGAATGGAAACTAATAGTACCAACACCGATGACTCATGAATTACTTATAAGAGCTCATGAATCACCAACGTCTGCCCACTTGGGAATTGCAAAGACTTTAGAAAGATTACAAAGACAGTTTTATTGGGTCGGAATGGTTAAACAGGTGAAAGAATATATTAACTCTTGCTCTACTTGTAAAACATGTAAACCCGTAAATTATATTACAAGACCACCAATTGGAGATTTTCATGAAGTATTCCGACCGTTTCAATATTTGTATATCGATTATCTTGGACCATATCCCAGATCCAAACTAGGAAATTTATACATTCTAATTGTACTTGATAAGTTGTCACGGTTTATCTGGTTACATCCATTGCGACAAGCTACGACTAAAGCTACAATATTATTTCTCGAGAAGCTGTTTTTGCGGTTTTCTGTCCCGGAGACAGTGTTTACGGATAATGGTCAGCAGTTTTGTTCCTTAGCTTTCAAACAATTTCTGGATAAATATGGCACACAGCATACTCTTACGCCTAAGTATTCACCGCAGAGTAACGCCTCCGAGCGAGTAAACAGGACCTTATTATCAGCGGTGCGTTGTTTTATCAAACAAGATCAAAGAATGTGGGATAAACATTTGTACGAGTTCGAGTCAGCTTTGAATAATGCTAAGCACAGTGGTACTGGTTATTCTCCGCATTTCGTCTTATTTGGCCAAAATCAAATTTTAAATGGAAACGAATACAATCTTTATAAGCTCTTAGGATATTCCGAAGATGGGTATTTCACAGCTACAAATAAAGCCAATAAACTCAGTAATATTCGTTTAAAAGCGGCGGAGCATCTCAAAATATCTCATACAAATAGCGCTCAGTATTACAATTTGCGAACGCGTCCGCGTCGTTTTCATCCTGGAGATCTTGTATATGTTCGGAATTTTGCGCAAAGTGACGCCAGCAAAGGGTTTTCAGCAAAATTAGCGCCAAAATCGATTAAAGGAATTATTCATCAAAATGTTGGTAATGTCGCATATGAAGTTCACGATGAAAATGGGAAAAAACTTGGAGTTTATCACGCGAAGGACATTCAACATGGTCCATAACATCATTGTACCTGGCAGTGAGACGTCTCAGGGGTAGGTTTCCCCACGATGTAACGAACAAGTTCATTTAAATGTTATTTATTTCCATTCTTGTGTATAAATGTGCTAACAATGCTGAACTCTGATGATCATAGTGTTTTTCAATTCAGTTTATAATTTATCACCAGATGCATATACACGGCAACTTGTAATGCATAAGTTAAATGCTCTCTTATCGATCGGATATAAACAATAAGTCTTAATTTCATACAAACGTATAATTGTTATTCGTATACACCTGAACTTTAATTTCCCCTAACGTGAGTGTTACACAGTGAATATCTTGTTTCAGCTGTATTGATTAGAGCAGGATGAATTACATATTGATACATATTGATTAAATATTTAATGCGCTCTCCGCTCAGTGGCCAATATTTATCATTTGTCCAATTATTTTTTTTTCATTTTGTATTAACATCAGTCCGAGTTGAAAATTAAACCAAATAACACCCTAATTGTTAATTAAATACAGTCAAAACTAGTGTTGAAATTTAGATTATTTATACTATTAAAATAAATGCGTATAGCATTTTGGATTCGTCGTCGTTTGGCCGTTTGAGAAATATTTCATTTCTTCAATACTGCAGGTAATTAGTTTAGAATCTCTTTATTAAAACCTGATTAATAATTTTATGTTGTGTTCCCAAATAGTTCATAATGTATGTATAGTCATTGCACTCGCAATTAATACATCGTATAATTGTTGGAAATAAGCATCACCTTTATCGTGGGTGCAGAACTTGCGGTCATACCGGGAAATCAAGGAACATAAAATATAATTAATCTCGTGAGGAGCCTAATCGGTTATTTACACCAGATAGCGGAGTTTACGGAATTTTATTTTAACCGCATCTAGATTCATCGATCGTAACATATCATTTATTCTTTTGATGTGGTTTTAGTCAAGTTTCAGTTATTTTGACAAACTGGCGATGTTTTAAGTATTTAACGGTGTAAATTTAGTGTTATGTTTGCTCGGACGTTATAATTATAAGTATTTAAAGTTTAAAATAGTATTAGTTCAATTAATTAATTATAAATTTTCTTAATAGTATTATTTAATACATAGTTCTTTTAGTTTTGTAAGTTACTATTAAACTTTTCTCGAATGTAGTGATTTTTAAAGTTTTTTTTTGTGAGTGAAATTAAATCTAAAGACACCTTTTGATTTGTCATAGTCATATACCATAATATATGAAAGAAAAGTGTCAGTACGTGAAAGATTGTTCATTTTCAGAAAGATAATACAACAGTAGTATTCAATACCATATGTTATAACCAAATTGGGGAAGCGCTTCAACCATGCCGTTATATTGGTAAGTTTTTTTATCGCATATTTATACATTTTCTTTGAAGATAACAAATTTTCACGACCTTGTGGTTATGACATTAATATAATTACGTTAGTATCTTATCGTAATACGTCTCAAATCCTACTCACGATAGAATTTTTAAGATTGCTGGTTTGAATATTTTTAGTCATTACAATATTATAGTTAATTAAGTTTATTATTTCATTTCTAATATTTCTTTTACGGTATTCGTTGATTATTAGCATTATTAATTATCAAAATGTTTAGCTTTTATAATCAGGGTTTTTTTTGTGAAATATAATAAGTAATAATATCAAGATGAATTAATCTGTTATCATTTGGGGTGAGATGGGGTGAATTTGCTAAGGGTGTCGTCGTGTGTTCAATCCGCAGCTGATTTATATCCATCAATGTTCGAATATCCCTACGCCCATCACCGACTCCAGCTAGCAGGCCAATGGCTGCAATTCGAATTTCAAATGTTGATGGATTTCTGCTAATGGAAAAAAACCATTTCCATTACACAATGTACATACATAATATATAAAATTAATATTCTGTTGTCTGCCTGTAAATCCGGTCAAAAACGCTCATTTACGCTGAAATAAACTTTTAATTTGAAATCAAACTAATTAAATCATTTTCCAGTTCACCATTATATAAAAGCTTATTCTAAGAAATGAGTAATCCCGATTGAAATTGAATTTTGTTATTCAAATGACCTCCATCCAGGCCAGCAACAAACACATACGAATACACACGCATTATATTTGAACACGTAATTTTCCAAAATAAACGATTAATTTTTCACACACACATTTACAAACACAGTTATGTTACATAACAATTTAGTCTGTTGTTATGTCAAAACGCTCGATCCATTCCAGCGCATATACACACCTACAAGCATCATAAATCATAACCATATACCATAAACTTTTGTACATTTTGTGCACAAAATTCATGTAATTGAAAAAATATATCAATTCACAAAAGCTCTAAATATAGAGAAAAAAAATAAAAAATAAAAAATTTAAAAATATTTCTCTCGTTATAAATACAGGCTCGAATACTTGCGTATATGCAATTTAATAATTGGTTGTGTGTGTACATTGGGTAATTTATTATTCGAAACGCAACAACAACATAAATGTAATGATTATGTATTGTATACAAGCATGAATGAATATAATATATAAAAAAAGCTTTAATAACAAGAGCTTTTATACACAACTCGTTATAAATATTTACATTTTATCCAGCTAATTTCTATTTAGTTTGTTTTGTTTTTTTGTTTTTCGATGAATAATAACAAGCACTTTTGTGCTTTTTATACTATTTTCAGGTATCTTGGGTTAGGCATCGTGACATTCATCTGCTGACGGTGGGACGATATACATACACATCTGATCAACGTTTTGAAGCAATGCATTCACCGCACACGGAAGAATGGACACTGAGGATACGGTATGCGCAGCGAAAAGATTCGGGTATATACGAATGCCAAATATCAACGACCCCGCCAATGGGGCATTCGGTATACCTAACTGTTGTTGGTAAGTTAAATTATGTGTTAAGGTACATAGTATTTTTTGTGTGGTCGCAGCGAACAAACACCAAACTCACATTTTCATCAAGATAACAAAATAAATGAAATTTCTGTTTTGGGATTTGCGTTTAAGGGATCAACATCATTATTATCATCAACACTACTATAATGTAGGTGGCACACCATCTAACACAGTAGTACTTTAATGTTTGTTCCCTTATTAGATTTCTTTTAATATTTTTATAATTTTTTTTTTTGTCTTTTGTTTTTGCATTATATATAATATACAAAAGCTCTGTGTGTTGTTTTTTATATATATGCGACGACGACGACATAAAAAGCTTTCACACTTTATTATTACGTAAAAAAATAAATAAATTCAGCTGTAATCATGAGATCAACAACGTATAATCTCTTACCGTCGTGTTTTGCTTGTTTTATTCATTTTGCGCTGGTGTTTGGTTGACTAAAAACGAAATGAAAGGATTTTGGTATAGAGCGCATAAGATAAGATTTATGGATAATAAAACAATGAAGTCGATGTATTCACTACACATATTTTGTGTGTGTATATGGTGTTGTTTTGAATTTATGATTTTAATATCAAACTGTTTTTGGAATAATCTACTTGCGCATTTTAGAAACTTTGACAGTAAATTACAATGTATACAACATAAACTGAATAATATGTACCTGATTAGAAATCGCGATTAGATATTCAAGATAATTTTTTTGTGACGAAAGATAGTTTTGTGGTCGATTTTAAAAGCAAAAGGCTTTCTGACTCGCTTAACAGGTAAACATGTGTACCGACCGAGCTTTCGCCACCCCTTCAATAGATTTGGCCAATTTACCTAAGAATTGTGCATAAAGAAAAAATGTATATAGCTGGTAAAGCTTCTACCTCCCACCCATTTTATATAGCAGAGTTTATGGTGAGATAGTTTGTCATGCGTGCTTGAAATAAATGTTATTTCGTATTTTCATTTATTTTTAATTAAGAAATGAAGCAAACAACAACCTACAATTACATTTTAGATTTCAATTTTGGTCGGAGCTTGGCAGAAACAGTTAATTTGTGTAGGTATGGATGTAGCTCACAACTAACTTTTATTCACAATTATTCCAGCTTTTTATACAAAATGACAATACTACAATAATTATACATACTGTAATATGCATAATGAGTCACACATGCAAAATTACCTATTTACAATTATATTGTATTATCTTTATATGTTTATGATCTACTGCTTACATTATTTCACCTAATTATAATATTATGGTGTCAGCATTTTATTGTTGTTTCTATGGTCTTAATACTAAACATCACCTTTATTATTTCTAGGTTGTAAATATTATAATTGTGTTGTCCCCTTTACAATTTTGTCAATGTAGCTTTTGATACTGAAAATTCCAATAAATGGCCAAAGATGTCTCTTAAGCCATAAATTTTTCAAACAAATAACGTAAATTAATAATAATAATTAACAAATATACCAGTTTTTATGAACCAGATTCATATTCAATACAAGTATAAATATCCCGCCTCCATTAACTCACCGGAATCAAATTGTGGCAGTAAACATATTTTTTGAATACCGACCAAAAGGCACAGTGGTTGGCATAAAGCTGCGGTGATTGAATCAGGAGGAGACAACGGGTTCGAATTCCCATATGGTCGGGATGCACAAGCGAGTTTTCTTCATTGAACACGACTATGATATCCTGCCGAGAGTTCAGAACTCTTGGGCTAACCCACGGTATTGAATTTAAAATTGCTTCGATTTATTTTAGTAATGTAAGCAGCCCTTTATAGCTTAAAACGTTTTCTCCTATAACCCTCCTAGATATGATATTTACTAGATTTCACAGATACCTTCCATAAACGATCAAATTTTGGAGTAGCTTGTAGTTTACAATGCCATTTTGTACCTTTGTTGGTTGGTACCTCCAACGATGAAATTGTCTGTGGTTCAATTCGTTACGAGTTCCGAATGAAGTACGAAGTCGACTTATAAACAAAAAATGCCTTTAATAATTTTCGAATTGCACTCTTCGAAACTGTCGAATGGATGTACACGCGAATATGGAAGTTGACCCATAAGTTGAGTCTATTGCTGAAGCTTACATCGATGATATCCCATACATTCGTGAACCTAATTCCTAACAAGTTTTCTACCTCTGATAATTTGGAATCTTTGTCTGATATGCGCTAATATTTGTGATAAACCCGCATGAAGTAGCTCTAAATGCATTTTAACGATAATCTAATCTCTTTAGGAAATGCCACTTATTGGGTGTAGAGCAAAATAAATGTTTAGACTTTTGCTAACTTGTTGGCCGAACTATTGAAGAAACTAAACCATTCTTTTACTCAGCCTATAGTTCTCAAAATTTTTCCATATTTTGTCACTCTGTTGAATAACTGAGTCAACAGCTGGTTTGGCGCTTTAATCTTTATATACCTGACTATCAATATTGTGCGTTCCTTCTTTAGAAATGTACATGGCAATTATTTGATTGCCATGGATATTTCTAAAGAAGGAACTCACAATATTGATATTGATTAGCCGCTCCGGTGGCACAGTGGTTAGCATGCTTGCTTTAAGCTCCGGAGGTCCCGGGTTCGATTCTCGGCTGGTGATGAAAAAATCACGGCTGGTTAATGTTGGATCAATGAATTAATCATTCATTATCCGTTTACAAAAATGATTACGAAACTTCAAATGGAGCGGCCAAATCCCTCTATGGGATGTAGCGCTAGCGAAAAAAAAAAATTATTTGATTGGGAAATGATATTGGATTGCATTGCAGCGAATTGGGATCTCACCATCATAAATTATAACTGTTCAATTTCGCTTGGTATTATTCTCCTAGATGCACAGTTAGCAGGTTTAGGTAACCCATATTTTCGGTGGCGTTGGATAACCAATTTAAAACAATTATTGAAACAGTGCATAACAATTGGTATGCTTAGATTCAATTTCTAACATTTTAATGTGGACTACAATAATTTAATTGGACAGTAATTAATTTTATAGGGACTCCCTCTTGTTTCACTGCAAATTATGTCACTATCACCCACTGGTAGAACTATCCTTGCAGTACTGCTGCGTATGTGTCCTTTGATGCATCGGAAAAGTCGTGGATTTCAAGAATACGATAGCTATTCGATTTATATTCAGGACTTCAATTAGCTTTAGTTCTTGCCTAAAATTTAGTAAATATTTCGAACCGATGCTGGAAGCTGTTTGTCCCATTCAAGTTTTTTTACCCATTCTTGTTGGAGTATAATTTTTGGAAAGCTTCGATACATTGGAAAGTAGACGCCTCTTCCTTGTTTCACAACTTTCTGATAGTTCGAGTCTAACTTTGAAGTTGAACATATCTCGCTATGATTTTGGTACCATTGGAAGTTTCAGGTAATCTGAGTTCGTCTTGGGTTAAGTAGTTTAATAAGTGCGGATGAAGAGGCAATTATTTCCTCAGCTTAAAGCGGGTAGAATGTAAAATAATATCATATATCCTTTGAGAGTGATACTGCTTCATCAATACCGTCATCTACGTAGAAATCGCTTTCGATTACTTTTACTGATTTTGTAAACTTATCTTTAAGTTAGTTTGCTACATAGCTAAGTGCAAATGTGGATAAAAACGGGGATTTGTAGATAAATCTCTCACTATAACTGGTCACTTAAATTCACCAAAAATTTTCAACAATGTTTTATGAACCGTTGTTTCGTGAGCCGAAGACTCCGCCGATCCATCAATATCGATTCGTAATCGCATTGTGTTTGTGCTTCTCTTTTATTACTCCATGTTGCAGAGATAAAACATTTGAATCTAATTTTTGTATAAATCTTCACCCGGTACAGCTTCCATATGAACGAATTTACGATATTCCTACATAAATTGCTTATATTGGGTGCGGAAACCATTATATTTTACAAAACGGTATCAATATTTCGTCAATATTAATTCAGTTGTGATGTACTGTCAGGACTGAAAATGGACTGTCAGTCCATTTTCTCTTACGCTGAAATTCGCATAAATATATACTTTGGACCATCGGGCCTGCAACTGTTGATGTAGTTGCTGAACCAATCTCCAACGGCGAATAGTAGAAATATGTTCACTTGTTATATCTGATTCTGGTAGACTGATAAGAGGACAGCCCACCAAAAAATGACCTGGGGTCAAAACTTCTAGATCGTCTGGCCTAGGTGATAAATGTGTTAATGGTCGAGAGTTTAACATAGCTTCGGCTTGCTTGATGGCCGTGTTCAACTCTTCAAAAGTGAAAAGGCATTACCAATGCCACTACGAAGATTATGATTTGATGACTTTACTGCCGCTTAGTACAGACCACCGACATTTGGAGAAGATGGTGGTTGAAAGCGCCAAAAAATACTGTGGTCTTAGTAAGTTTTTATAACTTCCTGTTGGTGATATTGTGAGGGGAAAATTGGTGCTCTCTGTAGTCATATCCGTTACTAATTCCAAATACACAGCCTTCACCGACAGACATATGAAGATTGCTAAATAAACCTCTGTAGACCTTTTCCCTCGTACCTTGAAAAACCCACAGTAATCTACTCCCACGATACTGAATGGAGTTGCAAAGTTAATTCTATGAGCCGGTGGGTTACCCATAAATTAACTTGTAGTTCGAGGCTGCAGCCTAAAACATCTTATGTAAGATTTAGACGTGTTACTCGCTACTCGACGCCCATTCAATGACCAAAACTTTTGATGGATTGCTGCTACCATGGCTTGTTGTTCAGCATGCATTAATTTAATGTGATACTCTGAAAATAAATTGGTAAAAGGATGTTGTGATGGACGAAGGATAGGGTGTGTTTAGAGAAGAAAGGTAACGAATACTTTTGTAAACGGCCATATCGACTCAGTATTTGTTTATCATCGAGGAATGGAGATAAGGGGATAAGGTGATTTTGTTGTGGTAAGCCCTTTGATGATGACAACTTTATTTCCTCATGAAAAACCTTGGCTTGCACAATCCTGATTAAGCTCTCTAAAGAATATTCAACCTCTACGGTTGAAAGAGGACCCGATATTCTTCCAGTATCTCTTCCAGTTTGTCCATCTAAATTGGTTAATCCAAGCCATGCTATTCCGAGTACTTCATTATGTCTGTATTTTATGGAGTCTATTCTATCGATCATTTCCGTAGTTTGTATTCGATTCGTGTTTGACGGCAACAAAAACTGATTTTTCGTTGCGATGTTCAGGCAATTCTGAGGGTTTTCTAATATTGGTAATCCAAGTTTGTTAATCGTTGGATAAAAATTGTGTGCCATGAAACCATGAGGCACATTTCGAAAACACTTCTAGCATCATGCCTCTTGAAATGAGATCCGCTGGACTTTGCTCAGATCTTATGTGGTTCCAATTGTTGAGATTGCTTAGTTGTTGAATGCAGGAAATTATGTTGGCCATAAATGTGTTCCAACAAGAAGATTCAGATCTGAGCCAATGAAGAACGATAGTTGAATCGGTCCAATATTAAGTGACGCTAACTTCAAAATTTATTTGTGATAATTCTCGATGTGCTAGCTCTGCAAGAAGGTGGGCAGCGCAGAGCTCCAAGCGTGGCAAACTAGTTTTTCGTTTTTGGCGAAACTCTCGATTTTGAACATAACAGTTTCACCACGATTTTGCTAACACATCTCGTGTAAATGACTGATCCGTAAGCTCGTTCGCTCGCATCAGTAAATCCATGAATTTGTATGTTGACTGAAACCTGATATTTGAAGAGATGTCGTTGAATTTTTAGTGAACTAAGCTGAAGAAGTTGACTTCTGAAGGTTTCTCATTTGGTGTGTAGATTCTGGGGCAGCGACTCCTTACAATCACGTTTGAGCTGCCATAGTTGTTGTAGAAACAATTTACCCAGAGTGATAACTGGAGCTGTTAGACCAAGAGGATCAAAAATCCGAGCGATGTCGGAGGTAGCAGTTCGCTTTGTAATTTGGGTTCTACCTACAATTGTTACGCGAAAATGAATTTCATCGGGTTGCGGTTGCCAACACATGCCTAGTGTTTTCACGAATTCGCGGTCATCGATCTGGAGAAGCGATTCTTGATCTGCAACAGGAATATCATTTAAAATTGCTGGTGAATTAGGACAGCATTTTCGAAGGGTCATTTTAGCCGCACCTAGCATGGATGTAATTTGAATTTTTATATTTTTAAGCTCCGATAACGAATTTGATCCAGTTAGGAGATCATCCACATACATATCCTTATAAACGGCATAACTGGTATGAGGAAATGTATCTTTGTCCTCTATAGCCAGTTGTTGCAAACAGCGTGTGGCAAGATAAGGAGCCGCAGAAGTTCCGTAAGTGACGGTTGTCAACCTGTAGATTTGTAGATTGTCTTGTGTTAAATCATGCCACAAAATATATTATAGATGGGAGTCTGACTTATCAATTAATAATGGTCTATACATTTTTACACATCTGTACTTACGACGAATTTATGCGCTCTAAATCGAATGAGGATACTGAAGAGATCATTTTGACCCCTGGACTTACCATAAGGATATCATTGAGGGACTTGCTCGTAGTCGTCTTTACAGAGCCGTCGAATACCATTCACAATTTGTTACTAGAGCTTTCGAATTTCAAGACACAGTGGTGGGGTACAAATAGTACCTTTCCAATATATTTGATTCTGTGACTAATGTCCCAGCTGTCTATAGTATACTCTTGCATGAATTCCACATATGTCACCTGGATTTGATGATTTTTGCTTCCTGTTTTCTCATTATTAAAAAAACGACGTAGTGCCTTAGTCCTAAAATCACCTAACGGTGATGGAGGTGATTTGAACAGCCGCTTAACAATGCACCTTCCTTGATCGTCGCGTGTTGTATTTTCCTTAAAGTGGACTTCACATATTTCCTCAGTTGGACTAAATTTATGCGCCGGCTGGGTTGGATTTTCTAGTTTCCAGAACTTTTCTAGGATGTCATCATTAATTTCGTCAGTGACTTGATCATTCATAATTGATAAATTACAAAAGTAGTTTTGGTTAGAAGATTTGATTTTGCACGAAATTATCCATCCTAGGGGTGTATTTTGAAGAGTCGAAGGTGTATAATCTAATGTTATTTGTCCCACTACTAGCAAGCTTAAAAAGATTTTAGCTCCTATCAGTAAATTTATTTGTTGAGGCTGATGAAATTGCGGATCCGCTAGCTGTATATTTCTTGGAATAGACCATGAATTAATGTTAATGTTGAAAATAGGTTGATGTTCAGGTATTTTTGGTAAAATATTGTAGAGTAATTGTTCACGATGTACGATTTGAAGCCTTTGAATCGCCTATTCCATTGGCAAGCATCTTACATTTATTTTTCTTTGTGCAAAGCTGAGCTGATTTCTACAGTTATATTTGTAAATATTTGAAGTGGCTAATATTTGATTGTCGCCCCGGTGGCACAGTTGTTAGCATGCTTGCTTTAAGCCCCGGAGGTCCCGGGTTCGATTTCCGGCGGGTGATGAAAAAATCACGGCTGGTTAATGTTGGATCAATGAATTAATCTCTCATTATCCGTTAAAAAAATGATTACGAAACTTCAATATGAAGCGGCCAAATCCCTCTATGGGATGTAGCGCCAGCGAAAAAAAAAAAAAAAAAAAAGCTGAGCTGCTAGTGACTCTGTTATGAATTTAATCTGGGTTAGATAGAGAATGCGATTTAGAAGCTTCTAATGATATGCTGGAACGATTAGATGATATACATATGAAGTTTAGATGAAGACTGCGGAATGACTCCGCTGGTAGATGGGTGTAATTCTGTAGAGATATTTGGAGATATGTCACGGTAAATGAGAGTATGGTGCTTTCTAGAACATTTACGGCAATATTCAAAATTCATAAAAGCATTAACTATATGATCAGGACTGAGGCAATTCGAACAAAGCTTTAAGTTTTCAATTTGTTTGAAACGATCCTTAGGTGATAGAATTAGAAATCGTGTGCATCTTAAAAGTGAATGGCCCTTCTTTTTGCAGAATGTACATTGATATGTCTTGGTATTCTGTGCAGACGTAGAACCTGTACTTGTATGAGCAAAGATTTTTGATGATCGCTGTGGATTATTTTGATGACGAGTTGAAGCGGTGGGATAATTGGTTAGCAGACTGAGTGTAACAATATCTAAAGAAAGACAGCGTTTATTTAGAAAAGCCATTAATTCCTTTAAAGTGGCAAGTCGTGTTGCTGGCTCCATTTAGCTAGCGCCTCTGGATCCAACTTAGTGCACATAATATAAACTATCAAGTCATTCCATTGTAAAGTAGGTCGCCTAAGACTTGCAAGAGCACTTAAATTTGGATTTACCGTATCAATTAATTATCTCATATTCTTTGCCGATGCCTTTCCAATTGGTTTAAACTTGAAAATTGTATGTAGGTGACAATGATTCTTTTGTTATTATATTTATCATTTAAAAGTTTGATAGCCTGTTCATAATTATTAGCTGTGATTTCAAGAGCCGATATGGTGCGCGCTTCGCTATTAGGCTTAACTTTACCTTTGAGGTATCCATCTTCGAAAACATTGTTATTATGAATATGTGAATTAAATGATTCAAAAAATTCTAAATATTTATCTACATCACCAGAGAATGGTTCTAATTGTATTCGAGGATAATTTATAACAGAATTTTGATTTGGTTGAACAGGTGTGAATTTAGCTGGATCTAATTTAGTTATCATTGGGCGAACCGCTAATTTTGCTAGTAATGATGCCGGTTTATGTATGAATGGTATTAAACTGATCCATCGGCTTACTACTGGCTGAAGACGCACCTCTAACTCGGGCAAGGAAGGGGTTTTTGATTTTTCAGCTACAATTTTCTCAACACGTTTGATTTATTTGTTCAATGATCACTACACTTTGGTTCCTAAGTTTGGCTAATTTTGCATCAGCCATTGTGAAACTAATTAATTTATTTTTCTCAAAATGCACGAGAATCACAATTAATTGAACATTATTCATTCCTTATGTGGTATTAATTAACAATGAACCGTTTTTTTTATAAATTCGCCGATATCGATAATTCGTGCACTTTATTTAATTGCAACTGTGTCGGGCGAAGTACGGAAAATGACTTACGTGAATATTTGCAGAGTATGCAGAAATGATGCTTGAAGAAAAACGATGTTGGTAATCCTAAACCATTTGTAGAAATTGCAGGATACTGATGATAACGGGATGATATATCCCACTTCTGACACCAAATTTTGAAAACTCAAGCGTTTTTGAGCCTGAAGAAATCTGTAGGAAATTGTAGATTGTTCGTTGTAGCAGCAGGTAAAGAAAACGCTAAAGATTCAATAGTCAATATTGACTTAAAACAATTTGTGGTCAAAGTGAACAACCAAATCCCAGTAAATCTCTATTTCCCAGTAAAAATTAATGGCTGCATCACCTATAAGCTTGAAATACCTATTTTTTAAATTATTCCACGTTGTATAAGGTTATGATCATTCTCAAAATAAAATTTATGTTTGGCTTGAATGATGCTTTCAACAGTTTTATTTCTAAAAAATTTAAAGGATTCTAAGTCAGCATCCAACCCAAACAATTTATATTTTTTATGAGCCAAATCCCTACATTTTATTAGATTTAATATATGTATATGAATTTAACCACGGTGCAGCAGGGCATTTATTAATGATACATTTCCGGGGTACACAAGCAAAATCTAAATGTAAGAAATTTGAATTAAATATATCAAAGATGTCATTCACATCAGAATAGTTGTCAGGAACAACAGTATAAGAAATTTGATCCCTAGTACGAGAAAACTTATAAGATGTAAAAATCAAATCATGATCAGAAATAGCAGGAACAGCAACCTGGCCAAACGAAATAATATTATGTCTATCAGACACGTACAAAATTATCAGATCCAAAAGACTGTTGATCCTAGTGAGTCTATAAGGCAAATAATATAAATTATGCAAATCCAAACAAGCTACTAGTTGATTATTAAACATCATATTGAAGTTGAAATCACCACAGCAGAAAATTTTTTCATAGCTTATTAGGTATTCAGCAAAAATTGTTTGTAAACTATTAATATAATTACTACAATCAGGAGGTGGGTTATAAATTACCAAATTAAAATTTTACCAAAACCTTTTACCAGAGAATATTTTTTTAACCTGTAAAGTGCCCCGAAAATAAAGACCAACCCCACCCCAATGATTATTTATTCGACCAGATCGTAGCAGTTTATAATTATTAATTCGAAGCGACTTGTTAGAAATCTTATTACTAAGCAAAGTCTCAGTACATCATCAAAATGCTTTACCGAGCTGTGCACATTCAAATGACCAAACTTGAAATACAAATTATTATGCGCCTGCAAATTTTCACCTAGGCCAGCTTGATTAGCTTCATCGATTGAGCCTGTATAAATATTATAGTTATGTAAAAAAATGTTGTCATCTAAAAAAGTGGTGTATTTATTACAGCTAGTATCCGAAATTGCACACGTGGAGTTAGAGATACCCGATAATTTTTGTTGTCAAATTTTTTAACCAAAATACCAATTGGTCAAGTAGCAGGATACAGAGCCTTAGTACGCAATTCGTCCTTAAACCCCAATTTGAAGCACACGTATTCCAAATCATACAGATTATAACTTTTCGGGACTAATTTAGTAATTTTACAGTTACCTGTATCTAAACAGGTTTTTGTCATAGCCAGGATGTCGTCCTCAGGAGTATGAGGAGCAAATTTTGAAAGATGTATCCAAAACATTGGAATAACCGTTTGTATACCTAAATTAACCGAAATATTTTTAGTACCACAAATAGGTTTAGAGATTATGCTCTGTGGAGTTTTAACTTTAACTTTACTAGCATTTATATATTGCTTGGTTGATCCGGACCACCATTGTGAGAAGCAAGTGTAGTTGATGTTGTAACAGGCATAACGGCAGGATTTTTTACCACTTCAGCAAAAATCATACAAGCACCGAAACTAGTAGCAATATTATATGATTCAATCAGCGAATCTAAATCTTTTTTTACTCCTACAAAGGAATTTAAAGGCATAGATGTGGTAACATTAGTCAATCTCAAATTAGGTAAACAATCCAAAATCATGCCGATCTTTTTTCTAAAACAGGAAACTTCATCAAGCAACTTTTCAATGAGGGAATGCTGAACGTTATTATCACTCAAGTTATGGTCCATTAATTTAAGAAATGATTTATTTCTTAAAAGGTCACGGCAATCACATCAGAAACACATGCTATTAGAACATGTCAAGATTGATTATATGCAACGCGATCAACTTCAGCACATCATTTGTTTATTTGTGAATGCCAAGCCTACAGTTACCGCACCCCATATTATAATACGAGTATTAACACAAGTACCCTAGGAGACCGACTTGACTCGGTGAAAAGAAAAACAGTTTTTTTAATCTCTTTCGCAAAACAACTTTAATTTCATTTTATTTTATTCGGCTGAGACATAAAAATCGATGTTGCCGAGGTAGCCGTCATCGCTGTCACTATCAAGGCTTATAGAAGTTTCATCAGGAGCGTTCAATGCTTCTTTCCATCCAACATTATACGTGCGACGTTCATTTTCAGGTGGTAACAGAACTTTCAAGCTATTTTGTCGTTTAACACGGTAAAATGCTACATACAACATACCGTGATTAAAGATAGGTGTACGAAGGTCGACGCCAACAAATTCGAACGTTTGCCCTCATCGCAAACGCTAGTCGAAGCGGAAATTGATGTCGTTGTGTTGTACATCCAAGTTGACCTGTACTGGAGTTGAGCGTAACTCGAGGAATGTGTACTTCTTGTCCAGCTTTTTCCCCAGTAATTATTTTTGATTTAACTACGTTGTTACATAATTCGGTAACAATCAGGCGTGTTCCATTGCACATACCCTCCGATATATCTAAATTACGCATTAGCATAATTATCGTATTTTTGTTTAGTTTTAATTCATGGGGTGGCAAATCAGCAATTTCAATCGAATTAAGAAATTCTGGCGTGAATTCAATACCTCCTTCCTGTTTATCCTTCACAGAATCATGACTTTTATATGATTTGTCTTCTCCTGGGAAACGATCGACGATCTTAGCATTAATATTACTGACTTCCTTGTTCAGCGGCGCGAGAATAACACGTTCCTTCCTTCCATCGTAATTTAGATTCGCAAGGCAATTTTCAAATACTTCTTCGATTAAATTACCACTGGAAATTATATCCTAAGGTAATTCGATTTCATTGAAGTCATTTTTTGAAAGATTTCCATTTCCCAGTTTCAGGATATACTTTGCCAACGCTTCCTGTTCAGGATCGACACGCATATTTTTTTTTAACCAGCGACTTAAACTTTCCCTCCAAATGGCAAGTTTCGATTTGCAATAGACCGCAACAACTGATTCATATTTTGTAAACCATACTTTGGTAACATCGGTGCCTCATCCATAAGAAAAACATCAACTTGAGCGAGTTCTGTAGCTTTGACTGAACCAGGTTTAATGCTGGAAATTGAATATGACGAAAGCGTAACTTTCAGACCAAATGATGTTTGTCCAGCAAGCAATAGAGTTGATGCGGTTCCAGTAAATGCCATACATTTTACTTTTCGATTTTGGCCACAAAGTAAGTGATACAAGGTCTTATATACGAAGGTTTTACCGGTACTGCCAGGTCCATCTATGAATAAACATTTTGTTTCAACATAGTTAGAGTCATTGGCTGCACGTAAAATACTGTCCACAATTTCAATCTGATTGCCTTGCAGAAGCCGATACATGCGTTCTAAAGTAGTAGGTAACTCATCAGAATTTAGCACGTCCATGTTTTGGTCATCTTCGTAATTGTCAATGTCGTCCATACCATATCGTTCCACCCAGAAACGAAAATTTTGACCTTCTGTTGCTGTCTTATTTAACTTAATTGCAATAATACGATAAGCATGTTTGATTGCAGCATCCTCAGATCTATTATTTCATCGTGCTTGCAGAATAAAATCTTCAGCCAACTGATTTTTGAAACTTTCCCAGAGACCTTTTGGATCTTCGGCACATCCATAAATAAGAATCTGAACGAAGAGTATTCGCATTACCGAAGGCATTTTGGACAGTGCTGATTCTTCTAGAAGCTTGTTTGAATGTCACATAACGATTGTCATTCACAGTAAGGAGATCATCAAAACTTGTCGCGTCCTTCACATGATAGAAAAGTAGTCGCAAATGGAAGCATTCTGATTGAGCAACATAATTTACGTTGTGTATTCGACTAATGACACGCAATCGACGGATTCGCGGTTCCCATGTCCTCGTTTTTCCATCCCATTTGAAATGTTCCGGCATTTGCCAATAGTAGTAGTAATTCTGGTTTGTTTGCATTTGCTTCAACGCCTGGGTATGTCGAAAATACGCTTCTAACATTGAACCTTTTTGTCCAATATCTGCCAAATCTTCTTGGGCATTTGTTTTAATTTTGTTTGATTTTATTTTTTATGTTTATTTTAGCACTTACGTATTTTAATTTGTAATGTTTTCTTTATTTTAAATTTAAGTTTTTTATCTCGATTTTTATTACTTGGCAAATTATTATTAATTTTTATTTCACAAAAGTTATTATTTTTGGTTTTTGATACAAAACATAATATCGGCATCTTTATACCGACATATTATTCTATACTATCGACAATCAAATTAAATTGTAATGTGCTTTTTAAAATATTTAGTACAGACACTCATCTTCAGCAAAATTTATTATAACTATTCCAAGTATTTGTTACGTCATTCATATGAAAATTGTTTTTCCAAAATTAAGGCCCTAAACGAATTTTCCCAAAGTCGTGTCCTATCTAGATCGTTTTTTCACACCGGAAAATGGTAGTATGCCAATTTTCAGAAAAAATTATTGTGCGGTTTTCGAGAAAAAATTTACAGATATATAAATAAATATACAATATATACAATTATTGTTCATTTAATAATATAGATAATAGAACAAAGAAAAATATTTACAATAATGTCAAAGTCAAATACATAAACTCAAATTTAATATTTACAATTATAATATTTACCTATTGCACAAAATGAAATTCAAATTATTTATTAAAATTTTCAAATCAGAGAAAAATAAACAAACACACACGTCTGCTCACTTGGAAAACTCGATTTTTAGTTTAAACGCCATACGTCAGTTTTTTATGAACAGTTAAAAACTAAATGGATTAAAATTACTTTTCTACCGAACGAAGAAGAATAAGTAATATTTTTGATTTGATTTAATTTAATTAATGCTTGATTTTTGAAATACGTTTTAGATACTACTCAATTGCATGAAATAACACTCAATTTTCTATAAGAATGTTTTTTAGCAGTGTGCCACTAATACATTGATAAATCTATCTGGAATGTCTGGAAAACTTCAAACTCGTGAAATAAGTTTAATCTAGTTTTACTTTAGTTTTTAATGTCATAGTTCAAAGTGTTGTAATACATAAAGATCTTAGTTTTGGTAACATTAGTCTTGAGGTCACTAAAATGAGAGTACGAGTCTTTAATAATTTTAATTAATTTTTCAAATATTTCTGCATCAACGACTATTTTTTTTGTAATTAAATCAATTAAATTTATAAAATCTACAAAATTAATTCCGCCACACGAGGCAGTTAAAGCTCAACCATTCATCATTGAAATAAACGGGAAAAAATTTAATTCCGAATTTTTATTTTAAAAGCTTTGCTATTTACATTTTGTTTTTAATTGAAAAATTTAAAAGAGGCGGCAAGTTTTGTTGTTGTTGTTGTTGTTCCTATTGTAAAACAACCAATACAAATGCAATTAAATACCTAATGCATAAAGCGATTAGTTTATAGTTTTAAACGGTTAGCTGTTTAGTTATAAAACATATGTACCTACTCTACACGAAAAGCAATAATAAAACTTTTAGAATCAAATCGTTAAATTGTTCAAAAATCGTTTTTCTGTTTCGCAAACCAGAAAAAAAAAATTGAATTTTCCTTCATTGTAATTAAAAGCTTTTGTATAAACATTTTCCAATTTTCACTTGTTTTCTTTTTTTTTTTTTTTTTTGATGAGGGTAAATTTAATAGTTTTATATGTTGTGTATTGTATCATGCCACACCTGTAACATAATAATTTGCATGTCGATTGAATATAACGAGTTGAATTTTTTATTTTTGTGTTGTTGAAACTTTTTGTTCGAAAATCGATATGAATAAATTTAAATATACAATTTATTAAAGGTGAAGTTTCAACATTTATCCATGTGTCACTCACTGCAAATAAACACATTTTATTATTATTATTATTTATGTACGAATGAACGAACACCCGTATATATTAAAATATTTCCTGATACATTTTAATCGCGAAGTTTTGTTTTGTTTTCCTGCAGGAACTTTTTTAATAGCACACAGGAATGGGAACACTAACGTTATAATTAACATTAATATACACCAACAGCAATACATTTGTATATATACAAAATATTTATATAAATTTTTAATTAACACTTTATTCTTTTAAAACAACACATTTTCATTTTTAATTAAATATTTAAAATCAAAAAATCAGCGCATAACAAAATATTGCGGAAATATTTTTTGTTTTTTTAATTTTGATTGATTTGATTAATTTGAATATTAAAAGTAGAAAAAAAAAATCTCACTGTTGCCTATACATTTATAAAAAGTATGTCAGTCAGATGGATATTTTTGTTGTGCTACACTTTAATTAAAATAACAAACAAAAAATGGGCTGCGCGTTGTGATGGTGTACAAAATAATTATGTTCGTTTATAAAGAATGATGGGTTTTTAATACCGATTGATGTCAGTCAATAATACCGCTGTTGGTTGGTTACTTTGGCAAGAAGAGTGATTTTAATTAGAAAATCTACTTTATTTATGAGCAGGTGATACTGAAGAGGTACCACATACCATAAGTAGGTTGATGATTGAATTGAATTTTACTGTCGTAAGTTTAAAAACTGATAAAATAATTTTTTATGTTAAATATAAACAGGGGTTTAATATTTATTTTAGTTTTAACTATTATTTTAAATATAACGAGCTAAAAATGTTTATACATATTTGATTTATGTTTTAATATACTAGGTAATTTATAAAGTTCTTGGAACGGAAATGAAAAAAACTAGCTATGAGTTCTGAAAATAACTTTATTCTTCAGTATTCAATTGCTATCGATTTTCCAATTCATTTTCCCCATCTCTGAAGTGGTTTCTCGAAAGACCTTCAAAATATTCCTATACGGCAGCTATAATCTCGTGATTCGATGAAAAACGCTTTCCACCCAGAAATATTTTGAGGTTTGTATCACAGTGGTAAATCCAAGTATCATCCATATTTACAAATCGTTGCTTGAAAGCCACTTAACCTTATCGAAAACAATCCAAATTTTGTTGAAAAAGTCGGACTCGAAGTAATTTTTGATCCGAATTCAGTAAATGGGGCACTCATCTTCTCAACAGCTTTCTCCTATGTAATTCTTTCATTAAAAATATGAAGGGCTGAAACGTCACGTGTTGATCAGAACTGCGGTCCTTCCGAATAGTTCTATTAATTTAATAGAAAATCGTTTAGCCAATTATGATTAATATAACTTTCCATATGAAATTTATATATTTGATTATAGATGAGCTTTATTCAACAAAAAACTATTAATTAACCACGAAAAATTGTATTCTGGGACTTTACGCCGAAAGTAGAATAAATAATTAAACTGATATTTCTAACCGTGTAATTGGTCATATTCCAGAATATCATTTAAAAATAATTTTAGAATCCCACATCCAGTGTTATAAAGAACTTTATCCAAAAATTACTTTAGAATCCCATTTACAACCCAAATGTCAAATTTCATCATAATCGGTTGAGAAATAAGCAAGTTCCATCATGCTTGGCCATATTCCAGAACTTTATCCAAAAATGATTTTAGAATCCCATTTCCATCGCAGATGTCAAATTTCACAGAAGTTCGTCAACAAAGAATCAAGGTATATCCTACTTGGCCATATTCCAGAACTGCCTCTAAAATTCATTTGAGAATCCCATTTCGATTGGAAATACTGAATTTCATCAAAATCGGATAAGATACAGAATCCCAATAAAATGTTTATAAAAAAAATTACAAATCCTCAGTTTAACTGCTCACTACAACCTAATCCAACCCCAACCCAACTCCAACTTAACTTCAAATCAACCCGCATTGGCCGCGCACTTAACCTTCAAATCAACCTCAAACTCAATGCCCAATTCAATAATCAAACCAGCATTTATCAAAAAATCGTAAATATTTATAAAACCAGGTATTTTGAGTCAATTCGTATGGCAGGTACTATAGGTATACGCTTACAGAATTAGCAGTACAGCGTCACCTAATTGTTGAGGATTGATTATCCGTATGTACGGAAAATAATACACACACGAACTTGAGTATTTAAAATTAAGGTTAATTTATTTTCGTTTAATATTATAAATGTTTCACCACAATTATCACTATTAATTCAATTGTTTAAATAAATTGCAAGTTACACTTTATGAATTAAATTATAATTTATCACCACGTAAATAATTATAAATTTATTAACTTTGAAAAATAAAGAAAATGACGCACCAAAAATGTTAATCGTTCGTAACAATGGTGGTCACTTGATTTTTATATTTTTATGGAAAAAGCGAATGACACGGCGCGTGCGCGTTGAGAGAGAATCGAAAACGTAATGAGAAAAATGAATAAGTAAAAATTAAAAAGTCGAAAAAATATTTTGTTTTTGCTTATTGGTTTTGGCGAAGAGTAAAATTATACGATTTGCTTTTGCTCGCTGGTAATTTCTGCAGGTGGTCGCATGCACAATGTTGCGCTGTGTTCTTATGTTAATTTATGTTTGGATGCTACTGACTAATTGTGGCGGCGAGTGAATATTTGAATGCGAATGAATGTATTTATGTTTGCATGAATGAATTAGTGAGTGAGCCGCTACAGGACTCCCCCGCAAGTGATTATCCCCTCTTTAGTGTATGCTTGAATGAGTAGTGGCAAAACGGACTCGTTTGTGTAAACGAGGGCTTAATGAGGGGTGAAAGAGGATTATCGACAAAGAACTCACCTGGTAACTTGATGGTTTGTCCGTAAACCATTTCGGCTGGTGAGCACTTAAGATCTTCTTTCACGGTTGCTCGGATACCAAGTAGAACGATTGGTATTTCCGAACTCCAGTGAATTGTGTTGCTTCTGGCCATGAGTGCGGCTTTGAGTTGCCGGTGAAAGCGTTCGACCATGCCATTGGCTTGTGGATGATAAGCCGTTGTGCGTATACGATGAGATCCGAGGAGTTTCGTTAACTCTGTGAAAAGTTTCGACTCGAATTGTGTTCCCTGATCTGTTGTGATCTGAAGGGGCACGCCAAATCGTGATACGTAATTGTTGACGAAAGTTGTGGCAATGGTTGCAGCAGACATGTTTGTCATGCAATAAGCTTCGGGCCAGCGAGTGAAGCGATCGACACAGGTGAGCAAGTATGTATATCCATTAGACGGAGGAAGTGGACCTACGATGTCTAAATGGATATGTTCGAATCGACCAGGTGGAATTTCGAATTGTCCATGGGGTGATTTTGTGTGTCTTTGAACTTTGGCACGTTGACAGGATAAGCAAGACTGAGCCCATTGGCCTACGTCTTTGTTTATACTGGGCCAAAAGTAGCGAGCAGTGATTAATTTGCGAGTTGCACGGACTCCAGGATGCGAAATGTTATGTAACGTGTCGAAAATGGTTCGACGTAATGGTTTTGCGATGTATGGGCGATTGTTCCCAGTTGACGTTTCGCAGACTATTTCGAGGCCAGGTAGTTTAAAAAGCTCTAGTTTTAATGATGCGCTAGTGTGACATTCGGAACCAGAAAATAAATTCTGAAGTTCTAGGTCAGCTTTTTGTGCGTTTGCAATTGCTTGTAAGTCGATTTGTGTCTCGACTGTGGCCGTTTCGTTGTCAGCTGTGCGGGATAGTGTGTCCGCGACAACGTTGTCATGTCCGTGAACATGTTGGATGTCCGTTGTAAATTGACTGATGTAATCCAAGTGACGAGATTGCCTTGGATTACGTTCAGTTTTTGATTGGATTGCTCTAGTCAGAGGCTTGTGGTCGGTGTATATTGTGAAGTCCCGACCCTCGACAAAATATCTGAAGTGTTTGACTGCTTGATAGATTGCGAGTAATTCCCGGTCGAATGCGGAATATTTCTTTTCGGCATCCGAGAGTTTCTTTGAGAAAAATCCCAAGGGCTCCCAACAGTTGTTATTATACTGTTGTACTACTGCACCGACAGCAGTGTTTGATGCGTCAGTGGTTATGCTGAGCTTTGTGTCGCTCAGTGGGTGCGCCAGAAGTGTTATCTGGACCAATTCAGCCTTTAGTGCCGTGAACGCTTGTTGACATTCATCGGGCCAAGAGAAGTTCTTGGGTGACTTGGGTTTTTTAAGTAAATCTGCCAAGTGGCTGTGAATTGGTGCGAGCGTTTGTGCGAGTTTTGGTACAAATCGGTGGTAGTAATTTACCATGCCGATAAAACGCTGAATGTGTTTGATTGATGTTGGAGCTGGGAATTCCCTAATGGCGTTAATTCGTTCTTCGGACGGCAGAATACCATTAGGGGTGATCTTGTGACTGAGGAAATCAAGAGTGGTTGCGCCAAAGACGCATTTTGCGCTCTTGATATGCACGTCAAACTGCGTTAGTCTGTGGAAAAGTTGTTCCAGGTGCTTTTTGTGTTGCTTCTCAGTTTTTGAAGCTACAAGAATATCGTCAATGTAGACGAAAACGAAATCGAGATCGTAAACAACTTCGTTGATAAATCGCTGAAACGTTTGCGCGGCGTTGCGTAGACCGAATGGCATTCGAGTGAATTCGAAGAGGCCAAATGGTGTTGTGATCGCCGTTTTGTGAACGTCTTCAGGTGCGACGGGAATTAAGTGGTATGCTCTGACGAGATCAATCTTGGAGAATATTGTGCATCCATGTAAGTGCATGGAAAAGTTTTGAATGTGGGGTATCGGATATCGGTCAGGTGTTGTGACCATATTTAATCTGCGATAATCCCCACATGGTCTCCAATCTTGATCTTTTTTTCTCACCATATGGAGTGGACAAGAGACGGAAGATGCAGATGGCCTGCAAATTCCTTATTCCACCATGTGCTGGAATTCTGTAAAAGCGGCTTTGTGGCGGACTTGATCTAGCCTGCGTGGTCTTGACACGGGCAGATGGCCTGCTGTGACAATGTGATGGACCACGTTGTGACGGACTGGCATTTTGTAGTTTGGCTCTGCTGTCAATGAAGGAAATTGCTTGAGCAGCATGCCATAGCCGTTGTCGATTGTAAAATGGATCGGTGTCGGTGTGTCGACGAGACCCATAGTGGCATTAATTGACAGCAGCGTTGCTGAATCAATTAGCCTTTTTCGCTTTAAATCGACAAGTAGTCCGAATTTGCTTAGAAAATCGGCGCCAATGATCGGACGATTCACCGCAGCTATGACAAAAGCATGGGTGAAGGTTCGTTTGAGTCCGATGCTAACCTGTAGCAATTTGGTGCCATAGGTGTTAATGATTGAGCCATTGGCGGCCGAAAGAACTAGATCATTTGATTTAATATTAAAAAGTGAGGTGAAACGTTTTGCTGCTGGAATGACCGAAAGGTCAGCGCCAGTATCTATAAGGAAAGTCAGGTGGTTAGCTTTGTCATATATGAATAGACGGCTTGTTTTGTGGGTGTTTTGCGTTGCCGTCTCGACCCGGTGGTTTAATCGTTTTTTTGATTTGTAACGTCCACCCCCATGTTGTTCATGGATTTGCTTGAGCTTGGGCCGAATTTGCAGGGGGATAAACATTTGCGAGCAGCTTTACCATGCTTGTAGTGGTACCAGCACATACCATGTTGGCTGTGTGTGCTGGGGCTGCGTGATTGTGATCGAGTTCGACGGCCTCCGTATGGTGACGAAGACTGTCTTTCACGAGATCGGCTCCTGTTCGCGTTGAGCAGGTTATTGAATTTTGATTCGAGCCGATTGAGTCGGTCCTCGATTGTATTCGAGCTAGAGGTGGGACGTTGTTCGTCTTGACCCGTTGGTCTTCGCACCGTCGAACTGAATGGTTGCTTAAATGCCGATATTTGTGGTTTATCCCCAATTGCCTCGTACATTTTATCTGCTGTACGTGCGAGGTCATCAAGAGGGGTGGCGTCCTGTTGAGCTACCATCGCGATCTTGATGATCTCGGGCAATTTTCTGATCCATAATGACTTAATAATTGCTTGAGTAAATTTATTGCCAGCTAGTGTTTTGATTTGTCTGAGTGTTTCAGACGGGCGTCTATCTCCCATTTCTTGACCACTCAAGAGCGCTTCTAGTTTGCGCTCGTCTGACGGTGATAGTCTTTCTACCAGCGCGTTTTTGATCGTCAGATACATGTTTTGTTGAGGTGGTGCCGCAAGGATGTCTGCGATCACATCGCTCGTTGTGGGAGATAGCGCTGACAAGACGTGTACGAACTTCATCTTGTCGCTTTTGACATTTTGGATCGTGAACATGATTTCTGCAGCGTTAAACCAATTGATTGGTTTGTCCGCCCAGAATGGCTGAAGTTTTACCAGCGTTGACATTTCTGATGGGCCGCTGCCATCGTCATCTTTCATGTCCACGTCATCTGAGATTTTAGTTTCGCTTGTTGCGGAACTTCCGGTTTTTTTTTCATCTGGCATTTTGTTTAAATATGTATTTAAGAGCCAATAAACTGAATTGAAACTCAAGCGTTTAATTTATAAATCGAGGAAAATAAATGAAAATAAGGAATGGTTACCTTGTTTGCAAAAAACAAAAACTGTGGCACGTGATGGCCAACGAGATACCCCAATTCCGGAACGGGTGTATTACTTCGTATTGGGGGGCTCGTTGAAATTGTAAATCGTAATAAAAAGTATGTTAATAAATGATGAAAACTTACGTGTTGATAAGCGTTAAGAAAGGGGACCATATACAATAAGCGAAATCAAAATATATTACGTGTGTTTGTACACAACAATGAAATTTATCGCGGCAAGGTGATAAAGAATTTACATCGAATAGAACAATTTTAAAATGAATATTTAGTAAATTGAATATTTTGAAATCAAATTGTGTTATTTAGTGTAAAAAAAATTTTTAAATATTAAAATTTAATTCAAAACAAAAAAAAACACTTAGCTTAATACTGCTGTTGTTGTTGTTGCTGCTGTTGTTGATCCCGCTGGTTGTTGTTGTATGCGTAGTTCCGTGCGTTGTGCACTGTTGTTGCTGCTCCACGTTCTATTTTGACACTTTTTAATATTGACTTGTGTTGGAATGGTATTTTTGTTGCACCCTTTAATTGAATAAATTTCGCTGAGTATAATACGGTGTTACTGCATACCGTTGTTTGTGTTTTAGTTGAGAATTCCACTAAACCGTTGTATATAATTGTAGAGTTTTCTTATCTTGATGATTTTAGTTTTGTTCTTGTTTTAATTTGTATTTATTCACTTGTATATCCCGTTGTTTAATGGTTCGATTTATTACGTTTATTTGAATAGGCAGGGTATCTTGTCGCACCCTTTAATTGCTCTGAGGATAATATGGTGTGATTGCGTAGCGTTAATCCCGTTTCCCACTTGCTAAAATATTGTATGTTGCACGGTTTGTGGGTTTACTGTTGTTTAATGTGCCCCAAATGTTGATACACTGTACGCCTCGTTATTTATTTTATTATTTAGTGTATATGGATGCTCGCGTAATCGCGTTATTACCCAAAATAAAATAGATAAACCTTTGTTAAATGCTGCACGTTTTGTTTTTGTTAATAAAAATGTTTGTTTCGTGTGTATGTTTTGATTTTTGTTAAGGAATGATTACGTACCTTTTAACCTGATACGATTTTCGTATCAGGCGCAAATTGAATAATGCGTGTGTTGAAAAAAAAAAAAAGAATCGTTGGACCGTAAACACGGCCGTCGGGGTCACCAGATATAGGTATACGCTTACAGAATTAGCAGTACAGCGTCACCTAATTGTTGAGGATTGATTATCCGTATGTACGGAAAATAATACACACACGAACTTGAGTATTTAAAATTAAGGTTAATTTATTTTCGTTTAATATTATAAGTGTTTCACCACAATTATCACTATTAATTCAATTGTTTAAATAAATTGCAAGTTACACTTTATGAATTAAATTATAATTTATCACCACGTAAAAAATTATAAATTTATTAACTTTGAAAAATAAAGAAAATGACGCACCAAAAATGTTAAGCGTTCGTAACAATGGTGGTCACTTGATTTTTATATTTTTATGGAAAAAGCGAATGACACGGCGCGTGCGCGTTGAGAGAGAATCGAAAACGTAATGAGAAAAATGAATAAGTAAAAATTAAAAAGTCGAAAAAATATTTTGTTTTTGCTTATTGGTTTTGGCGAAGAGTAAAATTATATGATACGATTTGCTTTTGCTCGCTGGTAATTTCTGCAGGTGGTCGCATGCACAATGTTGCGCTGTGTTCTTATGTTAATTTATGTTTGGATGCTACTGACTAATTGTGGCGGCGAGTGAATATTTGAATGCGAATGAATGTATTTATGTTTGCATGAATGAATTAGTGAGTGAGCCGCTACAGTACCCTACTCTCTTGACGTATAGTTTCCAAAATCTTTTCAAATCTCCGCCTTGATCATACAAACAGGTTGGAGAAAAAAATTCCAAATCTTACAAGCCGTTCTCGAGATTCCACGGGTACAGACTTCCAGATGTCCAGACAGACGGACGGACATTTTTTTTTTGTTGCTTTTTTGACTCAGGGACTTTCAAAACGTCGAGAAAAGTGGTTTTGGACAAACCCACCGAAGTAATATCTGTGGTTTTGTTGAGAAACTAGTTAACTGCATTTTTATCGATTTTTAGTTAGGAACGAAAATAACTGGACAATTGTCTAAAGTTTCAAAAATAAATTTCAGTTTTCCAATATTTTCCTCCATTTCTCCGGAAAATCTACAAAAACATGAACAATTACTATTGAAAGCTACTGTGAGTTTTTATTTCAAATGCGTTTTCTGAAAAATTTACTTTTTGCAGTTGACTAGTTTCTCAAAAAAAACACAGATATGAAGTTAAGATACAGTTTCAAAATTAGTAGATTGTTTTCCATAACCATAGCATGTATGTATATAATAAATCATTTCAACGGTAGTAGCAGCTTTTTGGATGTCCAGAACGTGGATCACAATCAAGGCTTGTATAACGAAGTTGAAATTCGGAAGCATTGAATTTTGAAGAAGCAGAATCCACTAACACATTTCATTATAAATTTCTAAAGTCTTTGGCACCACATAGGCATGTAAAAAAAACTAACGTTTAATTTGAAAAAGTAGGCGAACTGTCAAAAAAAAACGGTTGAATATTTATCGAGGAGTTTTGAGTATATGATAACGTTTTTGAGTAGATTTTCGGAATGGGTTGTCCGATTTTGGTTTTCTCATCGATTTATGATATGTAAAATTATGATCATTAGTTTTTAATAATTTTCAATTTTGGAATTTTGGTGATTTTTGAGATTGCTTGATTATTTCCATACATTTGATAAAAAATTTGAATTTTCTGAAAATCACCTTACCCTAAATCAGTATATTCTGAGCCAAAAATCCAAAATAAATAATTTTGGTGGATTTCGGTTCTTGATACCTCTAAAAATATGTTTCGGAACCTTTAGTTGTAATGCCAACATACACAGTGTGATCTAAAAATAACCGAACTTTTAATTTAAATCATAGAACACGTAGCGCCATCTATTAAACGTCGGTAGCGTTAGAAAGGTACATGTTTCTTCTTTCGAACACAGCTAAGTTCATGCTAATCGGTTGACAGGTTACAAAATTACACACGTTTTAATAACATTAGTTTTTGTAGTTATGTCGTAAAAACATATAATGGAAGAAAGAGTAAATATTAAATTTTGTTGTTTTAAACTCGGTAAAAAATTTGCTGACACTTACGAATTGCTCAAAAAAGTTTATGCTACTGATTGTATGAGTCGTACTCAAGTTTACACGTGGTTTACACAGTCAAAAAATGGCCACGACAATGTTGATAACTTTTTATGATTCCAAGGGTATTGTTCACAAAGAATTTGTTTCAGAAGGTGAAACTGTCAATGAGAATACTATTTGCAAGTTTTACATCGTTTGTGGTCGAGAATTGTTCGTGTTAGACCCGAATATCCAAAAGGAAAACAGCTGTCTTTATTACATGATAATGCACCACCTCACAAGGCCAAAAAAGTCAACGAATTTTTGATGAAAAAACAGATTTGTGTCATCGACCACCCTCCGTATTCGCCTGATCTATCACCGTGTGACTATTTTCTATTCCCAAAACTGAAAAATGCAATGAAAGGAGCTTTTTACGATGACGTTTCAGCCATTCAAGCAGCCGTGACACAGGTGCTAAAGAACATTCCAAAAACGGAGTTTAAAAGGTCTATGAATAAATTGGTTGATCGCTCCAAACGTTGTATTATGTTCAATGGATCCTATTTTGAATAAATATTAGCTTTGAAACATAATACCATTCTTGTTTTATTCTATAACTAAAAAGTTCGGTTATTTTTAGATCACACCATGTACATTGAGATTACCTGATTATTTCCATACGCTTCATAAAAAATGCGTTTTTTGGAAATCGCCTTATTATAAATCATCAAATTCTGAGCCAAAAAATCTAAAATCAGCAATTTTGATCCGGTTGCGATTCTTGATACCTCTAACGAGAGGTTTCGGGACTGGTAATTGTTGTGAAAACACTCATTGAAAATGCTTGGTCATTTCATAGAAAATTCGAATTTTCTTAAAATCTTCTCAATCAGCAAATTCTGTTTAAAAAAATTCCTAAATCTGTAACTGTGCTACGATTTCGGTTAGCTCTGATGATAGGTTTCGGGGCCTGTAATTGTTGTGCCAACATGAGTTTAGATTACATTATTATTTTCATACAATTCTCAGCAAATTCGAATTATCTGAAAATAGCCTTGCTATAAATAAGTAACTTCTGAGCTAAAAAATCCAAAATCACCAATTTTAATCCGATTGCGATTCTTGATACCTCTAAAGATAGGATTCGGGGCTTGTAATTGTTGCGCCAATATCCATTGAGATTGCTTCATCATTTCCATACATTGTATAGGAAATTCGAATTTTCTGAAAATCGCGTAGGTAAAAATCTTCTCACTATAAATCAGCAAATTCTGAGTCAAAAGAAATCCAAAATCTGCAATTGTGCTTCGATTTTGGTTATTGCTACTTCTAATGATGGGTTTTGGGACATGTAATTGTGGCGCCAACACGAGTTTAGATTTCTTGAATATTTCCATATATTTCATCGGCCATTCGATTTGCTTGAATATCGCCTTACTATAAATCAGCAAATTCTAAGCCAAAAAATCCAAAATCAGCAAATTTTGCTCCGTTTTCGTTTCTTAATTCCACTAAAGATAGGCTTCGGGACTGGTAATTGTTGTGCCGACACCCATTGAGTATGCTTGATATTATTTTCATACATGAAATTCGAGGAAATTCGACTTTTCTGAATGTCACCTTACTATAAATCAACAGATTCTGGGCCATAAAAAATCCAAAATCGGTAATTGTGCTCCGATTTCGGTTCTTGATACCTCTAACGATTGGTTTCGGGACTGGTAATTATTGTACCGATCCATTGAGAATGCTTGATTATTCCCTCATATGAAATTCGAATTTGCTGAAAATCAGCAAATTCTGAGCCATAAAATATCCAAAATCAGCAATTGTGGTACGATTTCGGTTTTTGATACCTCTAAAGATGGTTTCAAAACCTGTTGTTATAATAGTTGTGCCAATACGCCAATACGAGATTGCTTGATCATTTCCATACATTTCATAGGAAATTCGTTTTTTTTAAATTGCCTTACTAAAGTTAATGAATCACAAATTGCAATTAATAATGTTAAAATATAAATTTCAAAATTTGTATACATGCAAAACCAGTATTATGAAACTCAAATGATTTGTCTATTATTCTGGTAAACGGTAACAATCGATGTAGTAACATTTATTGGAAAACTATTAAATCGAATGAAATCATCGCAAATTAATTCAATCTCAAATAACAAAACCTGACGCATTTTAATTTCCCTGACATACATTACGTTAAAACGTTTATTATTTTGCTCGCATATTGCATTAACAACAATATATTCGAGCGAGATCCGAGATGAGGTTACACCGGACGTATTTATTGCCAATTTTTTAGCTTAAGTAATATTATTGCGAACGGTAGCTCATTTTCCTTGTTTGAGCTAAATACTGAGCTCAAAAATATTTCTATATTTGGATTTGCTAAATTAATCATCTGATTATTGATTTATAACTCATAATCATAAGCATAATCAATACACTTTTGCTGTTTATTTGTTTTCCCTTTATTACACAATTTCCTGTTGTACTTTGCTTGGCCGAAATTCACCTTACATGTCGCATTTCATTCAAACGTCCTGTTTCACACTCTCATTTTAAAAATTGTTCTATTACTTTTCTAGATGTATAGTGTGATGACCGGAGACAATTGAGCAAATACACGATTGCCACAACTCATGTCAGTTAAAGTTTTTTTTAATCGAAACACTTTCGTCTACCTCCTTTAATATAAGGCAAATCACGCACATCAACTGCGTATGATAAATGATTGTTCAAAACGATCCAATCGAAATTTTAAATCTGACTTAGTCTCCATTTTTTGCTAAATTTTTTTTTGGTTGTATCAGCCGCTTCATAAGCCGAGACACAATTTACAAAATTTTCTATTTTTTCTGTTTATACAGCAACCTTTTTGTTTAAAACAAGGTTTTGCCATACTAATTCGGTGATATTAATTTATAGGTTCCACAGTTTCCTGGGTAACTGAATTCTAATAAACAAAAGTTGAAAAATAATTGAATAATTTCAATATTATAACTCATATCGTATCTCTTCAATATCTATCTATGAAAAAATATTCGTAATTAAAATCAATTTAAAAATAAAAATTCTATAAAACTACGAAAATATACAAACTATGACCTAGCACATAAACAAGGAGATTCCTCCCCCTGTTACATTGCACAAACACTAATTGCCACATAAAAAATGTTTAACCTCGTCATCGTAAATACCTACACCAAATTAAACCAACATTTTAATAATAGTAATCTATAACAAAAACAATTTTTGTTAAATTGTAATTAAACTATAATTATTAATTTCATAATAATTTGTTCGGAAAACGTAAAATAAACTTTTTTTTTTATTAATAATAATAAATGTATTTTTTTATAATTTAATTCTTTTATATTTTCTAAACTTTGATAAATGTTTTTTTATCACGAACGAATTCATCAGCGCACATTAAATCGAACGGAGAGAACAGGAAAGTTAAAAAAAAGTTTCCTGTAGTATTTTCCCTTCTACTTATAATATACATACATACTCGTACAAAGTATAGTATAATAATAATGTTTTTGATGGTATGCGGCTTTCGGAAGAGTCCCGAATAGAATGGGGTCTTTTACTCACAAACGTTTTTTTTATTATTGTTATTATTATTAGTATGATTTTGAATTTATTATTGTTGCTGTCTACATAGGTATATTTTTTAATAATACAAAAAAAAGTTCTTTTGTAGGCTATGAATAAGAAATTTTATTAAACATTATTTATTTACTGTTAAATTAATATGGAAATTGACTTTTGTTTGCGTTTCTTAAGTTTATAGGGTGTGGTGTTTACTATAAAACTATCTTTAAAAGGAGGAGGGTTATATGTATTACATATTGTTATTCCAATAATATCAAACCAATTAGAGGACGACCAAGAACGACAAATTTGTAAATTCGCCGGGCGTCATCACAAAAAACTCCTTGAGTTATAAAGGGGGATTCCGTATATGACGATTCAGAATCACCAAAATAAAAATCTCTTAATTTTATTTTGAACGGCTACACAATTTTTACTTTGGCATGTGACGTATTTAATCCAATTTCCCAAAACGTTATAATTATGTGGATTAATATCCACCAGCACGTATCTGGATTGCTCTATTTAATGTTGTAATTATTAATTTTATTAAAAGTAATTATAATACCCGCGACCTGGTTTATTATTTAACAATTTTATTCCCGAATTTTTAATTATTGAAAAAAAAGAAAGAAATTCTTAATGACACCAAAATATGCTGCTCTACACAAAGACTAATTTCAACTGAGTGTGTGAGTGAATGTTGCCAACTATTATTTTTAGTGGGTGCTAGATTGAAGTCAAAATAGTGCTATATTGGCAGTAAATAGTGCAAATTTTTTTTTTCGAGCTTGACCAGAAACAAAACCAGAGATGGATAGTATCGAATAGTGGTACTTTTTGACAAAATTATTGTTGTACATTTTTAGCATTTAGTAGCCCATCTCTACTCAAAACAGAGTCGTAGATTATTGTAATATCGAGGATGTTTATTAATGGCTTTTTGACTTAAAAAATCTGTATATTTTTGACATATTTTTATCCCTGCTATAACTTCAAATTTTATGACTCGAGAGAGCTCATGACTGCATCATTTTAAATTAGTATAAATCTGTTTTTTTGGCGTTTAGACTGTAAGAGAAAATCTCGATTTAAAATGGCTGAAAACTGTTCAAAATCCTAAAGTTATTTGGTTAGTATTAACCAAATGACACACTAAATATAATGGAAATTATATATAACTAATCAGCAGCAACATAGATGATTATTGTTAATGTGGAGACATTCTACAAAATTATATTTGAGGGCATTGCACTATTTGTTCCTACTATTGCTGTGGCCAAATCGAATAAATATCCACCATGGTACGACAATAAACTTATCAATCTTAAGAACAAGAAAGACAAAGCTTACAAAAAAAATCTCAAAATCTGTTCTTTAGTGAAACTAATGGTTACCCAGTGTGTATGACATTCAAGGAACGTACATCTTGTGACCCGCGGGTTATATCAAACATGTTTTCGGAGTTTTTTCAATAAGTTTATAAACCGGAAGACATTGATAAGTATGAAAATCCAAACAATGGTGCAAACAACGTAACCATACTAACAGCCACGATTGAAACCGAGGATATTCATCGGGCTCTATAGATGTATTTGGAGATGGATGTGGTCCTGATGGCATTCCAGCTTCATTATTTAAACATTTCACATCGTGGGCAATTCCTCTGTGTCTTATATTTAATCAATCATTACAACTAGCAGTATTTCCAAAGAAATGGAAAGTAACCAGAGTCGCACCAATTTTCAAAACATGAGCAAGAAATGATATCTCTTGTTACAGAGGAACTACATCTATATCTTCCATACCCAAATTATTTGAACTGGAACTATCCTCGATTCATCTCAAGAGATCAACATCAACAAATCTTATTGAATTTATCAGCAACACCTTTAAAGAAATTGAAATACAGAAGCAAGTTGATGTGGTGCAGACTGACTTTGCCAAATCCTTTGACTCTATCAGTCATTGTAAAACGTTGGAACAGTTATACATATATGGGTTTTCTAAACAGTTTGTTGCGTGGTTTAAATCATATTTGAGTCCATACTGGAATCAATTAAAATAAAGACACCGAGTAGGAATTTAAGAGATCATGAGTTACTTCATCTGAATAAACACAGAACAAACTATGGTGACAATGAACCAGTAAACATGATGTCGAAGAGTTTTAATAAAATCGACAATCTGTTTGACTTTTACCTAACTAAAAACAGCAAACTGGTGAAATCGCACGCGTCCCCCCCTTGTGCAATTTTCAAGAATATGTTAAAGATCCTTTTCTTCAAAACTGGTGAAATCCCTTTTGATCGTTATTTATTAAATTGTAAACTGTTTTGTCACCATTTGCTGCCAAAACGCATTTTTATTTGGGTGCCAATAAAAAGGCGCACTCGTTGCAGTTAAAAATACGTTTCGGATCCTTCATTATGTCCATATAAATATTTTTCAACAAGTAAGCGTGGATTTGCTGGAACCAGCCTCAATGGCTCGGCTTTTAATTAAATTTTGAGAAACTCGCTCAGAAATGTTGGGATTTTTTTTTAAAAATCATTCGTACCAACGTCTTCCTGGTATACCATCTTTAAAATTTTTCCTTTTCAGATTTTTGAGTAGGAGCTGAATACTATCGAGAAGTTGGTCTTTTGTAGCTGGAAATCCAGCTTGACTTAGACTATCCATTCTGGAATGTTCTGCTCTTCTGCGGTTGGTAAGACGGTTGGGTGGCCTATCGGTGCATTTAGAGCATACACACCTCTATGTTTATACAATAATGTTATTCGCGGGATATTGAATTGCTTACTGGCAGCGTAAATAGTCATACCATTTGCCATATGTGCAGAGCAATGTTAAAGTCATCTCGACTATATTGAAGACGCTTTAGCTTTGTTGCCATTCTAATAAAATATTACAAAGATCCATTACCGATATATTTGTATATAATGAATGCATGATGACATGTTACTTTAAGGGTGCAATTACAATTAAATGCATCGAAAAGTTTGAATCAGTTTTGAGTTTACTTATATTTAAGTAATGTTAAAACAATTAAATATTTAAAATGTACTCAAAATGGGATACTTTAAACTTAAAAAATTAAACTTTAGGATTTCAATATTACACTGACATATTTTGTATCCTTTATTAAGCTAAATATGGATTCTTTACTGACAGACGCCTTTTTCATTGATTCGCGGCTAAACTACTACAAAATATAGGGTTTTCCAATAGGAATGATATGATTTTTAAGTGACGTTTCGGCCATTTGTAATATGTCATGATCTGTCATTTTTTGTTTCATTGTATTCAGTAATGTTTACAATTTCATCATGGTGAGATATACACAAGCACAACGTTTACAAATTATTCAGTTTTATTATCAAAATAATCGTTCTCCAATTGCAACTTTTCGTGCGGTTTTGCCATTTTATAGTCGTAATAATCGTCAAAGTGTACTCGCTATTTGTCAAATTGTTGAAAATTTTGAGCGTACATTTTCTTTACATAACGTTCAAGTGCCAATAAGATTAAGAAACGCTTGAAGTAATGCAAATATTGCTGCCGTTCAAGCAAGTGTGGCTGAAGACTTTTATTTGTCGATTCCAAGACGTTTTCAAGAATTGGGATTGTCTCAAGCCACAACCTAGCGGATTTTGAGAAAGGATTTGGGTTTGCATCTGTATAAAATTGTTCGCACTCAAGAACTAAAGCCATTGGAGCACCGTAAACGTCGTGAATTTGCTGATATTGCCTTGGAACAACTTGAAAACGATAACGATTTTTTTAAGAAAATCATTTTCTCCGATGAGGCTCACTTTCATCTGAGTGGTGCAGTAAATAAACAAAACTGTCGATTCTGGTGCGAAGAAAATCCACAAATTATTCATGTAAAACCATTACATTCACATAAATTGACAGTTTGGTGTGGTTTTTGGTCTGGTGGAATCATCGGTCCGTATTTTTTTCGAAATGAAGCTGGTAATACCATTACTGTCAATGGAGATCGGTATATATCGATGATAACCAACTTTTTATGGCCGAAATTGGAAGAAGTTGATCTTGACAACATTTGGTTCCAACAAGACGGGGCTACGTGCCAGACAGCACGTGCTGTTTGGAGATTCGATTATTTCAAGAAATTGGGATATTGAATGGCCTCCAAGAAGTTGTGATTTAACACCATTAGACTATTTCTTGTGGGGTTATTTGAAGTCATTGGTCTTTAGCAATAAACCAAACTCTCTTCAAGCTTTACAAGTCAATATTGAACGTACTATTCTTGACATACGACTTGATTTAGTGGAAAAAGTGCTCGAAAATTGGGTTCATCGAATTCGTGCCTGCAGAAGAAGTCGTGGAGGCCATTTGAATGACGTTTTATTCAGAACTTAATTGTATCGATTGTACTTCACATTAAATAAAAAACATTTCAATTTCCTTAACAATTAGTGTGTTGAATAGTAGTGTGTGAAATACCTAAGTCAACATACAGAGGAACGCAAAGTTAGCATTTTTTGATGTTACAAATGTGTACGAACATCCCGGTCGAAGAAACAATAGTGATTGTAAGACGGCTTTTGGTTGAGAAACGGATAGATGCACATATCATAAACGAGGTTATCGCGTTATTGGAAGAAATCACACGTCAAAATTATCTTAAGCATGAAGAGAAATTCTACATTCAAAAAGATGGGCTACCTATGGGAAGTCCATTATCCGGAACTTTGGCCAACATATTTTTAAATCATATTGAGAACACGTACATTTTGAATGATAGAAATCAATTTTTGTCAAAAAATCCAATATTGGCATAGATATGTGGACGACATATTGATATTGTTTACTGGGACCAGCAGACAGTTGGACCAGCTGAATAACTACTTAAATGGAATCCACACAAAATTAAAATTTATACTTGAAATTGAAAATAATAAATCCATAAACTTTTTGGACTTAACAATAAAGAATTTGAATCAAAAACATTGTTTCCAAATTTTCAGAAAACCTAAACAAACCCACCAAACGATTCATCAAAAATCGCATCACCCGTATCAACAGAAAATAGCAGCTTACCGCCATATGATCCATAGGCTAAACAGGATTCCGATGTCAGAGGAAAACTACAGAGCAGAGTTGGGAAACATTAAGTACGTACATCGCTCACAAAAATGGGTACCAAACGGCAGCAATAAAGAGGATGAACTATGGGCACAAGAGGAGAATTGAATATCAGCCGTATACCAGTCTACACTGTGATGATAATAGTAAAAAATATATAAGTATGGATTGGAGTCATATTAGTAATAAAATTCAAAGAATCTTTCATCATTTTGGTTATACTTTGGCGCACAAAACAAATAATAAATTAGGAAAACTAATTAAGAACAAAAATAACGCGACTTTGGATACCGGGGTTTACAAATTAACGTGTTCAGATTGTGAAGCATTTTATTTAGGACAAACGGGCCGATCCTTTAAAGAAAGATTTAGCGAGCATGTGAAATCAATTGGCCAAATCAATCCAGAGTCAAAATTCGCTCAGCATATAAATTCTACGCAACACAATTATACGAATTTTGAAACAAATTTACAAGTAATACACAGAATGAAGGAAAGGGGACGTGTTAAGTCGAAATGAAGAGTTTGAAATTTATAAGAATAAAGACAACCGATTTATGTTGAACAACAGAATAAACACTGCAACAAATAAAGTGTACGATTTATTGTGATTATATGATGTGTAAATTATTGTTGTAATTGTTTATTTTTGTATCTACAACGTTGGTATTGTAATTGTTGTCGTTCCGAAGAATTATTCCTTATCCGTGTATTGTTGGGATGAATTTAATGTTTAACAAGTCATGAATCTGATGTTTTACAGCTAATCTTGATTAATACGTATTTATCCTAAGCTATATTTCTTATAATGACATATAAAAATCCTAATGTATAAAATTGGTCGCGTAGCGTCTTTTATCATGTATGTACTGATAAGTGTAGAATATTTGTTTAATTCTATTCTGTTGTTAGTTTCAGAATAGAATTTTATGTGGAGAAGTTTTTGTCTTGGTTAGTAGACTAGGCTTAACTAAGGAATTTTCTCTTATTAACCAATCAATTATTACAGCAATTACGCCGCTTTTCTCTCAATTGGTTCGTCTTAGAAAATCCCGCTCGTCGGGTTAGTAGGATGATTGTTAGTTTATAATTACCTATTATTTTCGGCAAATCTGGATTTCTGGATATCAATTCTGGATCTCTGGATACTGTGGTTTTTTATGGATTATGTTAGATAAATTCTTTTTCTTTTATTTTTTGATAAAAATTATTCTTTATTTGTTTTTTATAGATGAATTTTGATTTACACTTGATGATTTTATTTTACTTGTTTGTTTGATATTAGAATTTATTTTAAGTATAATGATTGATGTCGAAAAACTGAATGCTTTTTGGTTGTAAATTTCTGTGCTTATATACTAATTTTTCTGATATTTTACACTAACAATTTGTGTACTTAATTTCTATTTCTGCTAATTTGCATTATTCTAAGAATTATAACGCATGTGTATCAAATTTTCAACTCATCATAAATTATTTTGGGTCATTATATTGTGTTCGATTTAATTGAATTGCTTAATATTATTTTTACTTTGGGTCAATATTCTTGGTATTCCAATTTTCGCTTTATTTTTGATGTTCTACATTTTATTTATTACATATTACTTCTATATTACAATTTTATAATTTTCTTTCGAATTGCATTGTCATCAACACATTAATTATGTATTTCTTTATTTCATTGTCAACGTTTTATTATATAACATATGTCTCATTTCCTACTATTTTTGTTTCCTTAATTCTACTCTTTTGTTTTGGTCTTTTTATTTCATCTTGACCCTTTTTGTTTGATCTTTTATTTTGTCTTAAATTTTATTATCTATTATCTTATTTTGTATTCTGGGAAAAACACTTGTGAAACATTATTTTGAATTTTTGTGATTTTCTAAGTTTTTGTTATTTTTCGAAACTAGCCTTAATATTATCATACTACAATTTCTGCTGCATTATCTCTGATTTATTCTATTTTTCCTATTAGATTTTATTTCATTTTAATGTTTCACAACAGATTTAATACTCAGCATGCAATCAACGTAACCAGAAAATAATTCCTGAATCAAAAAATTGTACAGCGCAACCATTGAAAATTCCAAAAAATCTAGTATATAAAGGGTTGAAAAATACGAAATAATTCAATAAGTAAATCAACTGATGATGGTGCTATAGCATCGAAATCGATATTGAAGGGAAAAAATATCCTATTTCACAATAAGGAGCTACTTATTGGCGTACATATATAATAATAAATATTTGATTAAATAAACATTTTTAAAAATTATATTATTTGGCTTTAATTAATTATAAGTCTATTTATATTATAGAATTGTCAAAATACAAGAATTGTATTATATAATCTTGTCGCTGGAATATATTTTGCATCTTTCTGATGCACAACTTAGTCGAGTCTAGTTCCTCCTTCTAGTAAAATAATAAAACCAATCATACGGTTTAAAAATTTGAAAAGCTCATCAGCCTCCGAAATCCAAGCCTTTTAAACGAATGGCATTTTCAGCAAAAAAGGGCAGCAACTGTGTAATAAGCAATATAATAGAACATTCTATCGTGCGACACGAGTTAAAGTTATCTACAAATAGTTTAAGATCATCATATACAATCGAGCAATGTAATATTACAGATGTAAATCGAATTGGTAGATCAATAACTACACACTAGTAATATTGTAGTACAATTAATTTTTCGCCCATCTCAAACTTAGCAACGTTAGTTGAGTATTCCACTCCAAAATTTGTGTTCATTGCTACATCACTTGAAGGTCAATCAAGGATGGTCAATCAAGTGACGCATGCGCGGGCGGTACTTGATTCAGATTAGCAATTAAACCATTAATAAAGTGTTTAGAAGTTAAACCTCATTGTTCGTTTATTAATATTAAGGGTATTGTTTGTGCCTGTATTTCTTCATTGAACATTTCTACAACTACGACTAAATTCGCGTATAAATGAGTTTTGTGCCAAAATTGAAATACAACTCTTAAACAATATTTCTGATAGAGAATCGTCAATACTGTTCAGTTATTAGTAATTTTTCGCAAGAAAAAATGTGTAATGAATAATGCAGAACTTAAAAGTTAATACAAATCATTCATATCAGAGTATGAGACACTTAACGATAGGAAATTGGTTAAAAATTTTGAACCTATAAATTATGTTAGTACCATACTTAGCAATATGTTGCTGACTTCAACTTGCGCTTGAATTTCAAGGTAGTCACTCAACAGCAAGGGCAGTTATTCAAAATTATTTCTATGCCTACGATTTATTGACTGGGTCTGACTGCCTGCAAATTACCCTTACGTAAATGATGCTCCACCAATCAACCGCTTCTTGCTGTTATCCCGGAGAAAGATTTTGAAACTGATTATCTAATCGATGATAAGACGAGCACAAAACCTAGATTTTTATATTGGCACCCCGTACAAGATCATTTTGGAATTAATTTCAACTCGAGTTCTTAAGTTACTTCCTCTCTTACGAAAAAAACTATTATATCGCAAATTGCTAACATTTTTGATCCTCTTGGATTAGTAGGTCGCTTAAGTTTTATTGGAATAAAGTTTCTTAATGAACATTCAAAATTAAGTAACTTAAACGTTCCGCGACATTTATTCAATGGTAGTTGTATGGTTTTGCTGACACTTACGAGGAAGCTTATGGTGCCACTATTTACGTAAATTTGTTGACTTCTGAAGGTTACTCAGTTAATTTAAGTGTTCAAAGTCTCGAACTGCCCTATTGCAGAAAATTACTTTGCCTTGGTTAGGGTTGTGTGGTACGCAACACTGGTGTCGCCAATAATCTGCATGCCGGCTTGTGATTCTTGCCGCATGTTTCTTGCTACAACGTTATCCAGTTTTGACGGAAGGTATTAGTACAACAAATTCTTCCCATTATATTCTTAGCAGTTATCTTTATGTTCTACACAAGGATAACTGTTATGAATTTAACGGCACAAATGTTGTGCACCCCTGTGCAATTTTCAAGAATTTGTTGAAAAATGTTTTCTTCTCATAACTTGTGAAAGCACCGGGTCCCCCTTGTGCAATTTTCACGAATATTCTTAAAAATATTTATTTTATGATGAAAGCCGCGTAGGTACGGTCACTACTTAGCTTTATCTCTAGTATTGGCCCCATAAAATTCAAAACTTCACTATAACACTTACATGAATGTAACCGTCTGAGATAAATTTAAAAAAAGTATTTTATCCCCAATAAGAAAATGAGGTGCTCAGGGTAGCTCAGTTAAGGCTTCAAACGTGAACATAGAAAATTATCTTATAGGAATTTTAAAGTAAAATGACACATCGCCTAATTTTATTTATTTATTAATTTATATACAAACTATTCTACAGTAAAAAAACCTAATGAATAGTAACATAAAAACTTTCACAAATCTATAAATACAGACAAAATTGGTAATTAAAAATCACATTTACGAATTGCATCACGGAAAATCTCTCTTGATCTCGAAAAATCAAAAAAAAAAAGATAATATTCATTAAATGTTCTAGACATAGAAGCCGTCGCGGTTAGTTCATTACTTCCATAATCAGTCCTGTGGCATGGGACATATAAAAATTCGCTTTGGCATAAATTTTGTTTGGGAACATAAATGCACCAGGTAGAAGTGAGGTCTAAACAATTAACCCGTCCACATAAAGAATCTCCCATAAATATAGCAGCGGCAATTTACGACGTTTTTCTAAATTTGTATATAAAATAATTATTTTGTTTCCACGTGCAATTATGTAGCAAAATTAGTTTAACCAAAACAAAAATTTTCAAATGACATTTTAATTTTTTAACTACATTTCAGGCTAACTTCACAGACTTAATTTTTTTAATTAACATTTTTTATTTTTAAAGCTTTTATAACTTACAAATTCCATGCAACCTGTTCCTGCCGTTAAAAAGCAAAATTCAACAAACGATTGTCGTCGCATATTGTTGAGCACGGTTCCTGTTATAACTTGACTCTTATTCGATAAAATATTTTGCAGGAGTGATAAGACTTTCAAATCAAATTCATTTTTTTTTTTAATAGCAAAATTTGTTCAATGCGAATAGGATTTAACATTTGGAGTTCAGTCAATATCCTTTCCAAACAATGTGTTTTCTGTTGAATGGAAAATTATTTCCGTGTACTCAGTTACTTCCAAATCCTTTGAAAAACGTAACTCAAAGGGAATCACCTGATCTTAAAAGATGAGGAGAGAAGAGGATTTAAAAGATTAAAATGCCCCGTCCTCCACTCTTCCCGTTTTACCAAACCCTATTCTTTCCGTTTTTTTAATGCATATACAAAAAATTCGTATAGGTATGAAAAGGCTCGCAACACCTTTTAGCGGATGTATCCTTTTCAATAATAGTTGTACAAAATCGTTTATTTTATCATTTTGTACTTGGCCATTGTGTTTCCACATATTTTCTCTCTTTTATATCAATTTTTTGTTTTCAGTTTTTTTTTAGCTACAAACTACTGATTAGTTATCATCTTGTTTTAAACAAATTGTCTAAATATTTAAATAATAATTTAAAAAATCAGTTCTAATTTCTTTTGATTTTTTCTGTATATTTCTAGAACCGGTGACCGAAATCGTTGGTGGTCCCGATTTATTTATCAACAAAGGTTCAACAATAAATTTAACGTGTATAGTGCAATATGCGCCAGAACCACCGCCCGCCATGATCTGGTCGCATAATAGGCAAGTAATAAATTTTGATTCGCCGCGCGGCGGTATATCGCTGGTTACGGAAAAGGGTGTATTAACCACAAGTCGATTATTAGTACAAAAGGCAATACCAAGTGATTCAGGTGTATACACGTGTGCACCGTCAAATGCAAATCCGGCCACAGCTAGGGTACACATATTGAATGGTAATGAATATCTATCCTATATTGATAAACAGTTTAACTACTAGTGTCGATTTAACTTTGTTTCAGGAGAACATCCAGCTGCAATGCATCATGGAATATCATCTAATTTAGTATTTAGTAATTATTTAAAACAATTAATTATAACAATATTTCTATTTCATATTTATCATAATATAAGATGGACATTATCATTAATTTAGTAAATAATTTTTAAATTTATTATAAAACAAAAAATTAATTAATTAATAATTTTAAAAAAAATAACGAAATAAAACCAAAAAAAAATATTTTTATTTTGTATTGTAAGTAAAAAATAATTAGGAATTTTTTAATACAAAAACTAAATGAAATTAAATTAAATATATTAACATAGTTTTCGTTTTTTATTTTTTAATCTTGTTACGAGACTGATTAGTTCAATTTAATTTGCATTAATTAAATTATTTATTTACTACCAAAATTCTGTGGAAACAATATCCAAATAAAATTTTAATTTAATTGTACCAAATCCACAGCAAATAAAAAAAATAAAATTTATTTAATTTTTAAATTATGTATATTATATATACATTTAAATAACAAATTAAAAAAAAAATGGTATTAAAAATAACTTAATTAGGAATTAAAATAAATAAATTGTAAAATTGTGAATAATTTTCTAAATACATAATAATTATTTAAATTTTTGACCTAACGTGGGAAAAATGAAAAACCAAAACCACAAACCCAAAATATCGAAACAAAAAAAAAATTTATTAAATAAATAATAAAATCTCTAATACTTAAATTTAAAACAAAATACTATTTACTATTATTATTTTGTATAATTATTATTATTAAATAAATTTTATTAAAAAAAAAAGAATGTGAAAATTAATTATAAACACACAAACTATAGAATGTATAAAAAAAAATTATATAAAATAAATATATTATTAAATTAAATAATTATATAGTTTATTTAATTATTTTTATTTGTTTTTTATTTAATACAAAAAAAATATTTTGTTTTATTTAGTGAATATTTATTATACATATATATAATATAAATAAATATTGATTAATAAAAATTTATGAAATCATAATACCTATACATATAAAATAATTTTAATTTAATTATAAATTGTTATAATATTATTTTTAATAAAAAATTGAATATAAATAAAAGTGAAAACCAACAAAAGTGTTAAATTATTAATAAAATATTTTTTTTGTTTGTTTTTATGTATTTTATTAAACCACAACGACTGTATCCAACGTACAGACAAACAATACATTTGAGGTAAAACTTAATTTAAAATTAAATTATTATTATTTTTTATTTTGTGTGAAATATCTACTTTAATATTTAATGTTTTGCTTTGGGGCGTGCTTAAACAATAGGTAAGTACAATTTAGAACAACACTTCTGGCCGAAATTTGAATAGTTACATTTATCGTAAGTATTTTTATATTTTAAGATCGAAACAAGTTGTGTCTCCTCTATTTATAATATTTGTACATAACGTTGAGGGTCTGCAAGCGTAAAATTGGTGAAATCTCAACGTGAATAGGAATGATGGATTCAATTTACATCTGCTTCGTAGTCACAGAAAATAGCAGAAATGAGCAGTATTAGTAATGAGAAAGTAGCTTTAATGACCAAAGTTAGGAAGAACGGTATGCTGTTTGTTAAGCAAATATTAACAAATTGTAACGTTAATGATATCCAAAAGATTTAGATAAATGAATGCATGATTCTACGAATAATTTACGAATCGTACATAAATGTCGTATCATAATAGGGGTGATTATTATTACTTAGCTATTTGTATTTTTTTGTTCAGCTTTATTCTTAGTTTGTATAATATTTGTTTATCTTTTTATTTCAGAGGTATTAAACAAATCTCAATTTACGATGTCTATCTCGCCGATTATTGAATATTAAAATATATATACGATACCCACACGGGATTTAACATTGAAATATAAAAGAATTATTATTAATTAATTATTATTATAAAGAAAGTTTGTAACAATTTGACCCCTGAGAGGGCATTGTTAGCAGAAATTTTTTTATTAAATTAGAGGTTCTGGTACGGTCATCTGAAGCCGGCTAGAGCTCATCGGATTGGGGTGGGGTTTCCCAGAACATAACTCAATCTTGCTAGACCGTTTAGTAGAAGCATCTAGAAGCATAATATCCTTGTTCATGATCACGTAGCCGATCCCCTCCCGATGACATACCTACCTGCACTGCATCTCTTCACCCGAAAAATCACTTCATCTCATTAAAGAAATCAAAAAAAAATAAAAATAAAATAAAAAAAACCAAAGAATTACAAAACAAGAAAAAAAATGAGCATTGAAATTAAACTGTGATATTATTATTAATTAATAGAACTCATAAAAAAAAACAAATAACTAATATTACTTAATATTACCCCTTATGCCACTAATGCCAATATATGAACTTAAAATTATAAAAAAAAATAATAATGTCAGTAACATAATACTAAAATAAATTATAATTTAAGTTACAATAATCTTTTTGTTCCATTTGTATCTCGTTGTTACAACTCTGTATTAATTTATGTATTTATTTATAATATTTATTAACTATTAATTAATTTATTATATTTGGTATATGTACGTATGTTATTAAATATGTTTATTAAATATTTATTATTTTATTCTTATTATTTTTATATTTTATTTTTTTAAGGTTCTAAAACGAAGGTGCCATTAGTGTATAATGTACATATTATGTATATTTAATTCAGATTACAGAGCTTCCATCACCACCATTTTAGTACATTATAATTTCTATTTTTTTTTCTTCAATAAAACAGATTGGCACTTTTACATTTTGTACACACATATGTATATCTCATGTGCATAATTTCAATTATAATAAATAGTTCTCTCTTATTATATATACATATTTATTGTTTTCCACAGTGTCACACTATTGCCATAAAATGGCTTCTTTTTTTTATTAAACAAACATGTGCACTTAAAACATTATATCGTCCACTTAAAGTTCTAAAAAAAAAAACTTATCTAGATTTATAAAAGTTTCACTAAACTATTTGGTAAACTTAATTATTCAACAAAACTTTTTATTTATATTTAAACTTTTCAATTCTCATTAATTAATTAAAAGAAACTTTCAAAGTTTACTTTCGGTTTAGCAAACAACAATCCTCCATTTTTGGCTTATCTATTTTAATTTAATTTATGTTTTTTTTTTTCTTCTTTATTTTTATCTGGCCTCTTTACTTTTTCACGACCAAAAATCGACTCCCCGATCGTCAACCCAAAAATTTATTTTTTTATTTTCTTCGTTTAATTGTCCCTCTCCACAGTCAAAACAATACCAAAAATATGTTAAAATTTCCTCTGCCCAACAAAAGTATTAACACAACAACGTGAACGTTACCGCGCGTAAGCTTAATAAAGCGCAACAAATTAAGTCCTTTCCCATCTTCTTTTCAACTCACAAAAATATATTAAAGTGATTTTTCACGGATCTCCGAACAAAACAACAAATAAAAATGGAACGAACCATGTGATTCGTAACAAGTTATTATAATATCCCTGTCTTCCCTATTTTTCATTGCAATCGTAATAATAAAAGAAGCGGAGGTATATCTATTTTTATAGGAGATGGTTTGCCAAGCATAATCATTTCTATAATCACTTCTCAGTTGTGTATAGTTTTTTATGTACTAATTTACCTATTATTATTATTATACTGTAGGGTATACTGTATCGTTAATAAGATGAATCTGAATAACATGTAGATCGCATGGTACCAGTTACGCTCCCAGTTGCAACCTCCGCTAGGGTTGACAACTTTTCAGAGTAATGAGTTCCTACCTTCACTTTAAAGAATCTATCAGCAAGATAAATGGGAAAATTTAGCTGGATAGTTTATGTATTAATGCTTGGCGCCAAACACATTATCAAATGCCTTCGGAATAAGGTCGAAAGGACGAATGTCAAAAGGCCGAATGTGTTGAAAGACCGAATGTGTCGAAAGGCCGATTGTGTCGAAAGGCCGTTCGTGTCCAAATTGATTTTAATTTTTCATCTTTTTATGACTGAAAATTTTCAAAATTTATGAGTCACTACATTTGCCTGAAAAAATAAATCCAGAAATTTTAAAATCCAGAACAGTTGAAAAGTAAAAATCCTAGAAATTATCGGAAAAACAATCCAGAAAAAAATCCAGAAAAAATATTTTGTTTACATTAAATGAAAATAATTCAATTTTATAGGAATTTTTAGACTTTTGACATCACTTGAAACATTTGTGATACATCTATCAGTAGAAGCGATACGAGCGATACAATTCCTTTGATATGCAAGGTTGACTAAGCATTTACGAAGCATTAAATTCGCAATAGAACTATCAGTACAAGCGATATGAGCGATACGATTCCTTTGATCTGTGTCTGCAAGGTTGACGAAGCAATTTCCATTATCGTAAATATTAAGAACTTTAATTTGGTCCGCACTTTGATAATTGCGTTACGGGATTTTTGTTTTTCTGAATTTTATTGTTTCTGGATTTTTTTTCGGAATTTTCAGTTTCTGTATTATTTTTTCCTAGATAAGGTAGCCAACCCAAAATTTATATTTTTATCAAAATTTTTATATAAAAATGTTTAATAGTAAAACGCCTTAAATATTAAAATCTTCTTACGTTTTTTTTGTCATATAATTACAAATTAATTAATTATAATAAAAAAAGAAAAAGAATAAATTTTTTTTCCAACAAAATTTGATCACATTAATATGCTACATACATACACAGGATTTATTAGGACGTATTTTCAATTTATATAAATCATTTTACATTAAGAAATAAATTCAATGGTTTTAAATATTAATTTCAATAAATTAAGTCAAAGAAAATTTCATGAAAATTCGGCTTTTCGGCATTCGGTCTTTTGACCCATTTGACCCTTTAGACATTCGGCCTTTAGGCATTCGGCATTTTGACACATTTGGCCTTTCGGCCCATTTCGGTTTACGAAATTTGGCCTTTCGATACATTTGCCCTTTCGTCCCATTCGGCTTTACGACATTCTGCCTTTCGACACATTCGGGCTTTCGACATTCGGCCTATTCGGAAATTGTCCGTTAGGAAGAACGTTATTTGTCTGGCAGAAATCTTCTAGCTGTTTCAGTAATACAATTTTAAATTCTTTACTAAATGTGCATAGGAGACTTATTGACCTATAGTTATTAGAGTTATAGTTATAGAGTGATATTTTCGAGGAGGCTTAGGTACCGGTGCAACTATACTAGTCTTCCAAGCTTTAGGGTAGTAGTAAATTTTTAGGCATTTATTTAACAAATATGTCAAAAAGACAAAACATTTTTATGGACATTTTTTAAGTAATACGCTGTTAATCTGATCTTCACCTGGGCTTTTACTATTTTTGTATTTTTTAATAATACTAGGTGACGTATACGGAGTTTTATGGACAGCAAAATCACGGCTGCTAGGAAATTGAATTGCATCTCAACCTCCTTGGAAGTGTTACCGTCCCTGAGTAAGTTTGATATATTGTGACATTAAATTAAATGAGTCATCGGTTTGTACAATAAAATTAAATGAACAAAAAATAAGAGAACATTTTTATGCTGAAGGAGTAAGCGCAAAGCGTGTTGCTAGATTATGCGAAATTTTAATGGAGTAAATGGAAAAATGCCTTATGCTCTGGACAGAAGATTGTACGGGGGGACGTAATAAAACAAAAATCTCTCAAAATGTATGCGCATTTAAAAGAAATTGAGTATGATACTTCTGGGAAAAGTAGCGGACATGAATTTGGGGCTAGCAAAGGATGGTTGGAAAATTTGTAAAAGTGGGTTGCTTTATGTAACATACAAATCAAGGCGAACTAGTATCAGTCGACGTAGAAGATTCAAAGAAATTCAAGCTTTCAAAAATTATTAAAGCTATGCCACAGGCCAGATATTTAATGGGGACGAATCAGGTTTAAATTGGAAAAAGATGCCTAAGCACACAAGGCCAGCTACATGGTTTAAAATTTCGACGAACAGAATAACGTTATTACACTACCGAGCAACTGAATCAACTAAAACCTTAAGCGCTCACATAAGGGCGATTTTTGTTAGAACGGTCAAACCGATTTTCATAAGACATTATTTTTTTGAAACCCTGATATTTTTGCTTTAAAATGACACTATTTTTATGAATATGAGAATTATATAGAGATTAGAATTTTGAATGAAAACGCAACCAAAATTGATGATTAAGCAAAGAATATTGGGGGTGTTTAAAATTAAATTACAACAAAAATAATTTTATTGGTTAATAATAAGTATGGTCCCCCCCTTGCGTCTACAACGGTTCGCATGCAGTTCCCCATTGACCTTATTAAGGTTTTGACAAATACTTGGGGGATCGCACCTCACTCCTCCTCTAACGCAATCTTCAGGTCACTGATGTTAGATGGTACCGGATTTCTAGCTCGGACCCTCCGTTTTAGTTCGTCCCATAAATGCTCAATTGGACTCATGTCTGGACTGAGTGCTGGCCACCTCATCGTCTCGAGTTCGACCTCATCCAAGAACTGTCGAGTGGTTCGAGCTGTGTGACACCGGGCATTGTCATGCATCAATATAAAATCTTCCCCTATATATCCTGCATAGGGCACTACATGATCCAAGAGAATGCCCTCGATATATCGTTCAGCGGTCAGACCTGCTTCACGGCCTCCACCAGGTACGAAAACAACATCTGTTTTTCCCTCAAACGATATGCCAGCCCACACCATACACGAACCGCCGCCGTATGAGACTGTTTCAGCAAAACAGCACTGCGAAAATCGCTATCCTGGACGCCGGTAGACCCGGTCTCTCATATCACTACCATGGAGACATATTCTGCACTCGTCAGTAAATAGAACGGACGCCCATTGCTCGATGTTCCAATTGATGTGTTCGCGAGCAAATTCGAGTCGCTGTTTGCGGTGGCGTGTTGTCAATTTTGGGCCTCTAGCGGGCCGTCTTGGAGTGAGGTTGGCTTCCTTTAAGCGTCTTCTTACTGTCCATTGACTAACAGCTACATCTCGAACTTGTCTTAGCTCCTGCTGCACATCGACGCCCGTGAATGGCGATTTCGCAGTGAAGTTAGGACGATAAATCGATCGTCCCTCTCTGATGTACACCAAAACCGGCTGGTTTGTGGTCTTCGATTGAAGGTACCAGTTTCCTGAAACCTTCTGAATACTCTTGAGGCAGCAGATTGGCTCATGTTAAGCTGACGAGCGATTTCTTGTTGATTGCGTCCTTCTTGCAATAAAGCAACAATTTGTGCGGATTTTTCTGGAGTGGTATCCATGATTTTACGGAAACAATGAATTAAACTAGTAGAGATTTGTTCAGGTTAACGTCTGACTCATAAGTGACGACAAATATCGGTCAACGTGGCATTATACAGGAGATTGCATCACGCCATTTGTTTTCACCGAAACATCGCATTTTGCTAAGACTGCTTTAATTTGAAAAGTACTGTATGGATTTTAATGATAAAGGTATTCTTGAAAAGATAAAATACTAGGCTGTCAAAAGAAGGTTGTTTACGAAAATCGATGCAGCCATTTTAAAAAAATATGCGTTTTGATGGTCTAGTCGATTCAGTTGCTCGGGAGTGTATATGCATAATAAATTTATTTTATTCCATTTTGGAAGAATTGCAAAATTATGTTATTAAATAGAATTAATTGCTCAGTACAGTTTTGTAAACTAAAAGAACGAAAGTATAATCATCAAAAAATAAATAAAAAATAACGCCAATCATTTTTAAATTAACTAAACCAGATGTTCAACGTTTTACAGGGAATTACTTGCCGTTTATAGTGCTATACAGCATTTCAAATATTCCTTGGAATGTCATAAATTTACGGTTCATACAGATCACTAATCATTAAAACTGCGCTCTCATCAAATTAGATAGGAAGCCTCGTCAAGCAAATCAAATGGAATTTATTACACAATTTTGCACATCGATAAAATACATCAAAGGATGATCAAACACTGTAGCCGATACTATTTCATGTCCAATGAATTTGGATTCAATTCATATTTCGGGTATGGATCTAACTAAATTGCTCATGTAAAAAAAGGCGGACAAGGAATTAACACATCTATTGAAGGCGAACAAGTCTAGTCTGAAAATTAAGTTGATCAAAGATACAAACTCCAATCTTGAACTATATTGCGATATCAAATGAAAAAATCCGCTTTCCAAACTATCCATAATTTGGCATATTTAGGTACTCGTGCGACTAAAGCAGGAATCAATTCAAAATAGTTTTGGTCTAAAATGAAAACAAATATCAGTAATTGGCTAAAATTATGTAAGCGAATGTTCCAAACTCGATCCGAGTTTGAAAAATTCGCCCCTCCATCAGAAATACGTTATTTATAAATATAATAAATTTTATAATGCTTTCTAAATTAAATATGAGAGCAAGAGACTCATCGCATCCTTTTATGTCGGTAAAATGATAAATTCTGATTAGGGTTAAACTATCGAAAACTATCGATTGTTATCGATAGTTTCCGATAGTACTAATGGAAATTATCTATTGTGCAAACTATCGATAGTTCTCCACCTCTACCCATTTATACATATATCATATAAGTAACTACATTTATACCAAATTGAAATTTTTCATCAATTATTATCAAAGTTACAGAAATTCAGTTTGATTTTAAAAAATATGTACATGCGTTTTCCCATCTAAAACTTTCGTCGCCTTGGGGGTTAATGTTAAGAGCTAAAAATTTACAGGATTTTTTTTTTTAACTGTTTAGAAGAGTTAATCGATCGAAATTCAAAAATAACTCTTATAAGAACCACCCTAATGTACACCTAAATAAATAAAACCTAATTATTCTGAATATTGCATTTTTTCAAATTGGCAAAGTTGTAATAGCAATTAATGAATCTTAAATTATTTGCAAAAAAAAAATATTTGAAGGTTTCTGCTGAATTAAATTGAAAATGTCGCTTACGATAGTTTACCTCCGAGGTACAGATTTAATAAATTATAATTAATAATAATAACAGTGTTATCGTTTTCTTACAACATCCAAATAAATTATCGAGACAATAACACAAAAAATAACGATCCAAAATAGCGAAAAAAAATATTCCATCCATATTTTAGAATTAGCGATGAATATTTTATAATCATAACACAATTTTTTTTTTAGTAGAATAATAAAAATCTCATTGCTTGTTTAGTGCTTACATGACAACTAACCAATAAATTTTAAGCCAATCTATAAATACAGATTTAAAAAAAAAATAAAACAATCTGTTATTTTTTTATATTGCAAAGTAAACAGCGTATCGAATAATCGTTACTTACCGTACCACGTACTCTTCTTCCATAGTACACACAGAACACCGTTGCCAACAAAAATCCTCATAAATTTTCCTCGAGGAAAATAATAATAAAGCGAACATGAAAACCAATAAAGGCAATGCAAAAAAAAAAACCGAACGAACAAAATATTTTCTTTTCAATATTTTTATTTTTTATTCTTTTTAACTTTTTTTATTATTATTTTTATTTTAAAAAAAGTCTGACCATTTTTTTTTATTACAAATTTGTTTTTAATAATTTTTTAACTTAAATTTATTTATTTTTTTCACTATATATAAATGTTCATATACCTATGTACATATACAGAATTTAATTTAATCTGTTTTTAATGTTTTTTTTTGTACATTAATTTAAATTTAATATTTTATTTAACAGTGTATTAAAAATAAATATTTTATGTACGATTGTTATATTGTTATATTATGTATGTATGTTAATTAAAATACTAATTTTAATTTGATAACATAATACTTAGAAATTTTATATTTATGTTGTGTTAATAAATGTAATTGAATTAATAATATTTTTTTGGTTTATATTTTTAATTTAATTTACTGTAAATGTTAATTAATTTTAATGTTTTTATATAATTTAGTAAATTTTTATGTGATAGGTTTTTAGTTTTGTTAAATTAATTTCTTTGACATTGGGTTAACTAAGTTTTCAATAATTTTTTTATTTTATTTTATTTTAAAATAGTAGGTACATAATACAAAATGTGTAATATTAAAACAAAATATTAGAGCTCCGTATTTACTACGTATAACTTAGTTACAATAATTTTAATCTTTAAATGAAACTGTGGCTGTATTTTAACTTTAAAGGAAAATTGTGAAAAAACAACCTTAATTATAATAACATAGGTACAACTGACTATTAATAAACCCTAAAACTAAAAATATATACTAAGAAAATTATTAAGAAATTAGATTTATAATTATAGTGTTTTCTGATAATAGAAGTGACCTAGTAAAATATTTAAACGAGATAGAAATTCGGATATAGTCTAAAATTTACATTCTGAGTTTAAAATACTTGTTGGATATCTCCTTGGGAGGTTCCTTATGATTTTTAGATAACGGTTTTGAACAATTTGTAGTCATTTATCATTTTATATATCAATAATTTGTTTTTCTCACAGAGTTTGGAGTTGCGACATAGAGATTGAATATAGAGAACTAATTAATTTTTGAAAGCGTTTAACTACGGAGCTGACACGCACCATTTTTTTTGTTTGCATATCGGGCGAAAAATTCGCCAAACAGAAATTTTAATTGGGAGTTCTTCAAGGTGCCGTACTCTCTTCGATACTTTATAATTTGTTTAATGGTGATATTCCACCTGCCTTCACTAATATTGAATTTGCTCAATACGCCGATGACACCGCCATTTATACGTCAAAAACACAAGCAATTTTCTTTACTCGACGAAGAGCCGCAAGATACTTACCAATTAATCTTAATTTACTAGCTGATAATACACCAGTGCCTTGCTGTAGTAAAATCAAATATCTTGGCATATGGTTTGATCAAAAACTAGATTTAAAGAACATATAGATTAAGTCGAATTAAGCTGTTTTGCCTTTCTTAATATTCAACGTTTTCTACCTCTCCTCTAACTCCACTAAATTTGGCTTAAGTGGTAAGGCCTTGTGGCCAAAGGCTGTGGTCGCAAGCAATAGCAACTTTAGTCGGCATAAGTGAAAAATGAATATAATCAACGTTTTCTACTTCTTTAGAAAATTGATGAAATTTACACAGATAGAGGGGTAAAGTCCGTCCTAGGCAGGATACAATTTATATATAATGGTGATGTCCAGTGGCCACTGCTCAAAATTAAAGGCTTTCAAAGAGTATGGTACAAAACTAAAATGCAGGCGCATCATATACGCGTACCACGTATTTTTGTGTAATTAATATAATAACTATAAAGCGCAATATTTAATTTATAGTAAAATATTTAGTCGCTACATGAATATCAAAAAATAAATTGGATGAGAATCGAACCGAAGACTTTTGCCACTCTAGTCCAGTGCGTTAGCACTAAACCACAAACCATATTAAAACTCAAATTAAATGTTTATTTTTATTCAAAATAGAAAACATTTTTCGTTTTTCAATGTGTCAAAAAATTAAAATAAACAAACGCCTAATTTTCAATGCATATACCCTAAAAAAATTTGTCTCAATGGGTGTTTTCAGATCTCATAATATGTTTTCGTGTGGAGCTGCTAGTCTCCCATCGGGCGCGTCCCCAGGTGGCGGATGGGGGGAAACCCTAACCGACTTGTCGGCGGGTAAATGCGAAATAAAATACCATTCGTGGACCAAAACTAGCTAGGGGTGGTTCCTTGAATATAATAACCAATATGGGGGACTCTAATGGAGAAAACCTTACGGCACAGGAAACAGATACCCAGTGCTGGCGACTTTGAGGGGTGAGCAAGGGGGCTCGCAGTCATCGTTATCCAATGGCCGCAATATTCAGAGGTGTTAAGTTCTGTAAATCCATTTGGAAGAAGTTCGATAGTGCCACGATCACCAACAAGACTCTATGCAATGCACAAGTCAGAGAAATTTATTACCCCAAGTGGTACTCCAGTCAGTTGACTGGACAATCCATCCGGGGGGATCCATCCTCTTCGAAGGCTGGCCCTATGGACTTTGAGGAGGGCCAAACACTGCATGAAAGAAGTGATGCCAGCGGAAATTTTACAGTGCGAGCAGTAGGATTCAGTGAAATAACTGTTGACCTAGAAAAGGAAAATATGGACTCATTGAGAGGCTACAAAAGATGGAGCAATTATTTGACAAGCTAAGCGAAGAAATTGAGTATCTTAAGCGAGAAAATGAACTTCTAAAAATGAATCGGGATGCTAAAGAACAAAGCGAATTACAGAGTATTGAACCAGAGAAAGTCAATTATCTCACTGATGAGGATGAATTAGAAAGGGAGACGAACTGGATCCTAAAGAAGTAAAAACAGTCCAGGAAGAGTAAGAAAAGAAAAGCTGAATCGTTACCTGAGGTTGAACAACTAAATGTTAGTGGAACTACAAGTACCGAACCGGAAGTTGTCCAACCCGAGGTCAATCAACCGAAAGGTAGTAAATCTACCAAGAACATTGCACCAAAACTGGTGCAACCGAAAGAAAACCACCCCCACCAATAAATATCGTGGGAGTAACCAGTTACCCAAAAATGCAGTCACTGATGAAATCGGTTACTGACAAAGAATATAAGGTAACAGCGCTAAACAATGACGTTTGGAAAATTAATACTCTGGACTCAGAAACCTATTGAACATTATCTACAGGGTGGCTGATGAAAGCCGCTACCAAAAAAAAAATTGAATAACTTTTTTTCTATTCAATGAATCTAGTTAATTTTTTTTTTATTTTGCAGATTGACTTTTACATTTAACAAAAATGGATAACTGGGACACTGAAACAAGAATTTGGATTGTCCGCGCTATACGTTGCGCCTGTACGTCTCGTTTGTTCAAAGAGAGTACAGGCGCACGTTTGGCGGCAATCCTCCGAGCAGATGGACCATAATGAGACTTGTAAACAATTTTGCCGAGCATGGGACAGTCAACAGAAGACCTTACCATCGAAACCCTTCAGTTCGAACGGAGGAAACAATCGCTGCTGTAGCTGCTGCCATACAAAACAATCCACGTGTTTCGACAAGAAGCTTATCTGCTCAAATGGGTATAAGCAGACAGTCATTACAGTCAATTATGCACAAAGATTTGGACTTATTCCCATATAAAATTCAATTGGCCAACAAACTGAACGCTGCAGACTTGCCGATTCGCTTGGAATTTTGCCAGAAGATGCTTCAAATGGTGGAAGAGGATGGAAACATGTTGAACTGTCTTTTCATGTCTGACGAGGCCCATTTCGATTTAAACGGCAACATAAACAAACAAAATTGTCGAATATGGAGTGCTTCCAACCCACAGTTACTCCATGAGACGGAATTGCATCCACTTCGTGTCACAGTGTGGTGTGCAGTTTCATCACGCTGCATTATCGGGCCCTACTTCTTCGAAGAAAACGGTCACACCGTTACGGTTACTGGAGACCGTTACTTGAGCATGTTGAGAGAGTTTTTCTATCCAGAATTACGCCGAAGGAGAATTTCTTTCAACTCTGTGTGGTTTCAGCAAGATGGTGCAGCTCCTCACATAGCCCAACCTGTTATGACAGAATTGCGACGAAAATTTCCCAATAAATTGATAAGCAGAAACTCCACATTCCGTTGGCCACCCAGGTCGCCTGACCTTACTGCACCTGACTTTTTCTTGTGGGGTTATTGCAAACAGGAAGTCTACAAAACAAAACCAACAAATTTGAATGAACTAAGGCAATCCATTCGAGAAATAATTGCGGCTATTCCTGTCTCAACTCTCCAAGCAGTAATGAACAACTTTTTGGTAAGATGCCGCACATGCATCAACGAGCAGGGGGGGTATTTAAATTCCATTATTTTTAAAACTAATTAAGCTATATTTAATAAAATTGAATGAGCTTTAACATGAATAAAAGAAAAATGAATTCCATACACTGAAAAAAAAATTATTTGAGTTTCTTAATGTAGCAAAATTCATCAGCCACCCTGTATGAAGCTGAATGCTGAAAAGTATCAGTGGTTTACCTATGAGGACAAACAGGCTCGACCGATAAAAGTTATGGCAAGAGGTTTGCATCACACTTGCTCAAGCGAAGAAATAATCGAAAACTTAAAAAATAAAGGTCTTAAAATACTAGATGCTGTGAATATGATTAAAAAAGAGAGAATAGAAAACCAAGAAGGAAACCCAACTTTCAATAAAAGGGGACTCCCTCTTTTTATGCTAGTATTTGATAACTCAGAAAATGTTCAAAATATTTATGGTATAAAAGCAATTCTTCACATGAAGGTAAAAATCGAACCTATGAGGAGAACCACTACACGCATACCACAATGCAAGAAATGTCAGGGATTTAATCACACCCAAAAATATTGCAGCCGGGATCCGAGATGTGTAAAATGCTCAGGTAAACATTTTACCCAGGCATGTACAATAGGGAGAGATGTACCAGCTAAGTGTATAAATTGTAAAGGCCAACATCCGGCCAATTATCGGGGCTGTGAGGTTGCTAAAAACCTACAAAAATAAGGAGATAAATCACGAAATCAATCGCAAAATCATGGAATTCGAAGGATTCAACCATCAAATCAGATGAATCAAAATCCACAACCAAGCAACGCAGGGCAAAGAAGAACATTTGCTCAGGTAGTGAAAGGCTCGGGTTCAACCAAATATATGGGCTCTGAAAATAATCGAATTATGGAAAACATTATGAACAGCATCGAAGCTATTACAAAGCGGCTAGATGACCAAAGTAACCTGAACAACATGATATTTTATCAACTGAAGATAATGCAACTTCCACAACGCAATCCGATAAAAAATGTTAAGTAAGAACTCAACTTTCAGAATAGCAATCTGGAATGCGAATGGTCTTATGCAACATATTCCAGAAATAGAAATATTTTTAAATACAGAAAACATCGAAATTTTCTAATATCCTAAAGCCATTAAAATCCGGGGTTATAACTTATATCATTCCATTCATCCAGCGGAAAGAGCAAGAGGTGGTTCAGCATTACTAATAAAAGAAAATATAAAACACCATGTAGAAACAGAAATCGAAGAAGAAACAATGCAAGTCACCACTGTTAGGATTCACATTAAACATAGACAGCTTACTGTCTCCGCAATATACTGTCCTCCCCGGCATAACTTGAAAAGGGAGGACTACATTAAACTATTTAAATCGCAAGGACGTGATTTTATTATTGGAGGAGACTTTAATGCAAAAAACACCTATTGGGGATCTAGACTTACGACGTCAAAGGGTAAAGAATTGTTTCAAGCAGGGCAGACATCAAAATGTGAATTTTACTCTGGTGGTTCCCCAACATACTGGCTCAGTGACGAAGCTAAGATACCGGACCTAATCGACTTTTATGTAGCAAGAGGTATATCTCAGAACTATATTCACATTGAAAACAGCAATTCTCTAGTATCGGATCACTCACCGGTTATCATGACAGTCAGTGAAACTGTAATTCAAAGGGAATGTGCACCCAGATTAACAAATTCAAAAACAAACTGGGATCTCTTTCGTGAAATAATGGAGGACAAAATCAATCTCCAGGTACCGATAAGAAATTCTCGACAGTTGGAAGACGAATTGGAACAACTCAATGAAATAATTCACTATGCTGCATTGGCAAGCACTCCCATTTTGCAAAATAAGAAGACGCCTAACATATCCTACCCAATGGAAGTTAGAGAGTTGGTAAGAGAAAAACGACGAGCTCGTAAAACCTGGCAAATTAATCGAACACCGGAGAACAAAACAATTCATAACAATTTATGTAACAGTCTCAAATCCCTTCTTAAAGAAGTTAAAAATGAATCAATCAACAGATATCTAGTTAGCCTAACTGATGAAAGAAATTCTGATTACTCACTGTGGAAGGCGACGAAGGGACTCAAAAGACTCAAAATGCAAGTGCCTCCACTTAAAAAGGATGATGGAACCTGGGCAAGAGGTCACAAAGAGAAGGCTGATCTATTTGCGGAGTATCTCCAGGAAACCTTCCAACCACTACCAAGACAAACTGCCAATAAAAATATAATATCAATTCACAAGCTGGATGAGTTTGAAATACGGCCAGACCCTCACAAAGAATTAAAAGAAGAAGTGGAAAGAGACATGAATGTTAAAAAAGCCCCAGGGTACGGCTTGATTACTTGCCAAATTATCAAAGCTCTACCAGACAAAGGATTTCGTAAGTTACTACACATAATCAATGCGAGCTTTCGGTTAAAATATGTTAGCAGAAGTAATCATGATACCAAAACCTGATAAACCACCTAACGATAAAAAATCATACAGGCCAATTTCTTTGCTGCCAATTATGTCAAAACTCTTTGAAAAATTATTACTAAAGAGACTTAAACCAATAATTGAGGACCGACAACTAATTCCTCCACCTCAATTTGGATTCAGAGAAAAGCATTCTACAATTGAACAGGTCCTGTTCAAGGTCCATAGAATCAATAACATAATTGAAAGAACGTTAGAACGTAAAAAAGTATGCTCAAGCATATTCCTGGACGTCGCGCAAGCATTCGATAAAGTCTGGCAAAGTGGTCTGGAATACAAGCTGCATAGAGATCTACCGAGACAAGTCTATGCCATACTAAGATCTTATTTATCCAATAGACACTTTCGAGTGAAATATGAGGATGAATACTCTGAGCTAAAGAAAATCTCTGCCGGTGTCCCGCAGGGGAGTGTCTTAGGACCAATCCTGTATTTACTATATACAAGGGACATACCAACCACAAATGGAGGAACCATAGCCACCTTTGCAGATGACACAGCAATTATGGCAGTTGGAAATAATGTCGCTGATGCAACGAGCAAACTACAGAGGATGACCAATGCGATTTGTAACTGGACAAAGCGTTGGCGAATCAAACTTAATGAGACAAAATTCACGCATATTAACTCTACTTATCAAAAGGCTTACCACCTACCTATAGAAATTAACTCACGACTCGTGCCATATGCAAATACAGCTAAATACCTTGGCATGACCCTCGATGCCAAGCTCAAGTGGAGAGAGCATGTCAAAAAGAAAAAAGGAGAACTTAACATAAAGCTCAGAAAAATGTATTGGCTCATAGGTAGAGGCTCTGAGCTTACAATTCACAATAAGCTGCTGCTATATCGGCAAATTTTGAAGCCGATATGGACCTACGGTAGACAACTCTGGGGATGTACCAAGCAAACAAACGCCAAAATGATACAGACGTTTCAAAACAAGGTTCTTCGTAGCATCGTCAATGCTCCGTGGTACGCAAGAAATTAAGACCTTCACAGGGACCTACGGATGGAATACATCAAAGATGAAATCAAAACGCATGCCGCAAAACACGAAATAAGGCTCCAGGAACATGGAAACCCCTATATTCGCCATATGATAGATAACCCTGTCGTTGAAAGAAGACTCCAAAGAACGAGGCCACTTGACCTAGTGAACTTACCAAACTAAAATTAGTAAATAGGTTTAATTGATTATGGGGCTAACCAGTGGGTTACACCCCAACAAACGTGAATTTTACTAGATATATAAAAATTTCTATTTGAAAAATAAAATAATATGTTGGCTCTGAAAATTTACTGATGGAAAAATGACATTCGTTCTGTCACATTGGGCGCTTTCAGAGCACCAAACAGTTGGCAACATGTTGAGTAAAATCACGGCCAACGCTGTGAAATTTAAGAACTTTATTAGTAATTGAAATCAAATTAGCAATGATTTCACTAAACAAGCTGCCAACTGTTTGCGGATCTGAAAGCGCCCATTGCCATGAAATTTTGCATAAATCGCTTGCATTCAGGAAACAATTTGTTTATTTCACTCAACATGTTGCCAACAGTTGGCGGACCTGAAAGCGCCCATTCTTACAAATATTGATAGTTTTGGTCGAAATTTTATACAAAGATAGATTTTAGTAATAAGCGATTTGTGTTAGGTTTTAGGTCTGTTCGAGTATAGAATATAGGGGGTTGCAGTGGAAGAGAAAACTGCAAAACAGATTTTCTCAAAAATCGGACCAACGAATTTTTTCTTATGTTCATGATAAATTTGACAATTCATCATCTACTTGTTCACAAAATTTGAAGTTGATTGAAGCATTGCGTGGGAGTCATTTTAACAAAAAGGAGTAACATACATTTTACGATGAGGAGAAATTGTTAAGAGTTTGCAATTCCTACTAAAGCGACTGAACTACTAAACTTATTACTCTGATTTATTCCTATATATAGGAATCAATCTGTACTTGTAGTATTAGCGAATTTTACATTTCCCCTTTTAAAAACTTTTAACAATTTTAAAATTCCACCACTCAATGACGAAATTAATAATCGTACTTAAAGTACCACTCCAAACGAAATTAAATATATCATAAGATCGATTAAATCCTCTAATTCTCCAGATGAAGACACTATTAACGGTTAATCAAAAATGTCCCCAGAAAAGCTATTGTTTTCATAGCATACCCATTTAACGCTTGTTTAAAATACTCATATTTTCCATGTATTGGAAAATCGCAAAAGTTATACCAATTATAAAGGCAGGGAAGGACAAATCGGAATTATTAAAGTTACCATCCAGTAAGCTTGTTAAATACAATATAATAAGAAAATTTTTTGAAATATTAAAAAGCGTCTTGATAAATTTATTAATATATGTATTAATAACGTCCTGCCCGATCAACAGTTCGGTTTTCGCTACGGGTTCTTTACACAACACCAAGTCATTCGAATATACAGACATTAAAACGGCATTAAATTCTAAACGTAAGCAATTTACTGGCCTTATCCTTTTTGATATAGAAATGGCATTTGATCAAGTTTGGCACAAAGGTCTAATTTACTTGATGATTCAAATTAAACTCCCGATTTATCTAATAACACTTATTAACAATTATCTTAAGGACAGAGAGTTTTCTGGAGAATCCATATCTCCTTTAGAATCGATTTTAACTTATAGCTCGCGATTCACAAATTATATGGGAAGCAAAATCGAGCATTAACAAAAAGTAAAGTCGTTATACTTTAAAATAATAGAACAATTTATGGCATGTTATATCATTTGTGGTGGTGTGGAAATGTTGTAGATGAATGAGTATGCCAAAGGTCTGGGTTTCGATTATGCTCAAAGATTTTGGATTTCCATTTTTTTTTTTGCTAATTATTTATGTAGCAGACCGAATATCGCCCGCTTCGTGACAATAACTCCTATATCTGAAAAAATTGTGTTTTCCAGGAAACGAGAAAAACTGTTTCTTATTTATATGGGCTGCCTTTATAGAAGTAATAGTTTTATCTATCATTTTTTTTTTTTTTTTCTGTTTCTGTGTATTAAACTTACATACACTCCTTGTCACTAGGTTAAGGCCACGTTAAATTTGTATATTTTTGCTAGTTCAGGAGTTCCAAAAATTTTCAAAACTTAAAATATATATTCTTATAAACTAAACAGGTTATACACAATTGAAAAATTAAAAACTATTTGAGAGTAGAAAAAAATATGAGCAAAAATACCGGATTTACATTTTCAGTAGGTTAAGGCCCCATGAAAATTCAAATTATCAGTTCATTTTAAAAAATAAATGTGTTGAAAAAAAAATCGGAATAATTGGTTCATTTCACTCCATGCAATTTTTATGGCAACTACAAGCTCGCTTGGTATTTCAAATTGGAGTCCTCATACATAAACCTTCCTCGACAGCAATTCCCATATGTTCTGCTAGAACGGCTGTATATGCTAGAATAAAATTTCTCCAACCTCGGACATAACATCGTATAGGAGCAACCGACCATCATGAGTTGCAACACCCCTCCCGGCCAGCCGCATCATAAACGTAATGTTTACGACATTTTTGTTACACTAAAAATGTCGTAAACGGTACGTTTTGACGCTACGATTACGGTACGTATACCGCACTTTTGCCACAAGAGAAGTGCAACAAATTTACGCAGTGTTTCGTATGTATTAGTGTGTATAAAGTTGGTCGTATTGATGTTACGAAAACGTAAGGTTTACGGCACCGTATAAATGTAACGTTTTTAAGTATTTTAAGTGCTGTTCCTTTTAGAATTTAGCGTAAATAAATATTCATATTATTAATATATATAATAATATATATTATTAAATAAATAAAACAAATAAAATTTTTACTAAAATTTTAATAAAAATTGATCATAATTTCAATATAAACTATATAATGTATATATTATATCAACGAATATTCCATTATTAAGGTCTTAGAATTCTGCCTTATACATAATAAATTAATAAAATTAAAATAAATTTCAAAAAATGATAGGTCATGCATTTAGGTAACCTTAATATTTCGTTTGTTTCCGACGTATGCGGTCTTTAACATAGCGAAACCACTTTGAAATCGTTTCTTCCACATCGCGCGACCGAACTGAATTAAATTTCTTAATTGTTTCTTCTGAAATACAATAAAATAATTTATGCATTATGTAAAAGTGATATACCTCGAATGTACCTTTCAAAATTTGCATATAGTAAACGATTTTAATGCAATATTATTTTGCTGCCCTTGCCATGAAAATTTGGTCGCTACGTCATCTGACACAATGGTTTTGAGACATACTCTAATATATTTTTCGTGTGTAGATTCCGAAATCAGAATTAGATGTTGTAACTATAAAAAAAATATTCATTAAATAAATTGTTGAAATTAATTTTAAAGAATAATTTACAAATCTTTTTTCTTTCATGCTATCTTGTTTTATTTCATCTTCTAGATTTAAAAATCCGTCAACTGAAGTAGCTGGCATGTTTAATTCAATTTGGTTATCCAAATGATCAGTTGAAGCACACTTACATTTATTATTTTGAACATCTCTTCGAAGTAATTTTACCTCACGGAGCACGGATTTCATCAATAATTCTAAATTAATTTGTGAATCTGGTTGAAGCGGTAATTGCACCGAAGTAGAAATAGGTGCTTGCAAGGAACTAGATTGTATCGGTGTTAATGTTGAAATATTTTGTGGTAAAACATTTGGTGATATTTCACTATTTGCTGGTATAATTGCTGATGAGGTTCCTGATTCGATGTTATTCGGTTTATAGATTTGAGTGCAGCTGACGAGGTAGATAGTGATGGCGAGGCACCTAAGGCGAACGTTGTTTTTACTATGGGTTTTAATGATGAAGGAACTCTTGTGGATTTCGAAGATATTGCAGTTGTTGACCGGCCTGGAGTCGCGATTTTATATTGTGTGACAGGTGAATTGGTATTTGAGTCGAAGCTAGTAGGATGGTGCATACGTTTTGGAACAGATAATAACTGATATGAAGTTTCAGATTTCGGTGGTATTTCAGTTTCTGCTATATGTGTATGTAGTTTTGATGTTGAATATGATTTTTGAGTAGAAACAATCGGCTTCATTATGTTGTTAATTTTTTAAAAAGTTTTATAATTATTTTCAGAATCTGACCCAAATTCTTCGGTGTATTCGTAAATCTGAAGTTGTCCATCATACTCGTTCGAAAATAAAGGTGACTGTGACATGTCTGTTAAAGAAATATACAATATTTTTTATTATAAATGTTGCATTGGTATATATATGTGAATCAACGATTCCACATGAAATCGGACAAAAAAAACACATTTACGGGGGCAAGGTGTGCAATTATTTTGAAATTGAGGGAGATGGTTAATCTGGATAAAAAAAATATATAAATTGAGTAAAAACTCTCTGGGATCAATATTCACGGAGTACCGTTATAATTCGTTTTTAACGAAACTCGAAAGTTGACATGTTGTTTCAAATACGTGTATCTTAAGTATTTCTTATCAGATTTTGACGTGTGATAGCTCGTTAGAAAGATAATTTTACATACTTTCAAATAAGGGTATTAAACTTTGATGTTAATGTACAATATACCCATTGAATTTTACTTTAAAATAGTCTTTTGCTGAAAAATAAAACAAGGCACCGTTTTATTTTTATTTATTTTTTATTGCAAAGCACTTGAAAATACCTTTCCAACAAGCTATCTTACATTTATTTATTTATTTATTTATTTATACTGAGAAAAGTCTACAAATATGACTTGAATTTATAACATACTGAACATGGTAGAATAAAAATTAAATTAAACAAAAAAAGAATAAAAATTGACCTAAAAATATTTTTAGGTTGGAGCAAAATGTTGCTTCAACCTACGTTTAAAGCTGTTTTTACTTAAGTAAAAGTCGAACAGATGGTCGATTTTATTAAAACTCTTCGACATCATGTTTACCGGTTCATTGTCACCATAGTTTGTTCTGTGTTTATTTAGATGAAGGAACTCATGATCTCTTAAATTCCTACTCGGTGGCAGCGCTGTCGAAAGTGGAGCTTCAGCTCCAAAATGGAGCTCTAGAATATTTCGGGAGCCCAGGAGCCCGGTGGAGCTCGTCAATCTTCCAATTGGAGCTTTCAAAACAGTTAATAATTTTTATGTTTTTTTAAATGAATTTCATTTTAAATTTCAATTTTCTGATTCTACATTGTATGTATTTCCATTCTATAATCTGTATGTGTTATTGGGTTTTCTATAAAAACTGCTTATAGGAAAAAATGTACCCGGCAAAATTATAACCTCAATTTTTAAATCCGATTTAAATTTAATTGTAGCCGTTTTTTGTGTCTTTTAGAGCTTGATAATAGTGACGCAAAGTTGGTATATAATGAAATTATAAAATTTTTTGATCTTCATAAAATTCCAATAACTAATTGCTTGAGGTTTGGGGCTAATGCCAGCGTAATTATAGGTAAAAACTGTGGAGTTTAAGCTTTATTAAAATAAGTAAAGCCTTATTTGTACTCCCTGTGATGTACATGCCATTCCCTCCAAATATGTTCCTCAGCAACAGCGAAAAAACTTCCACAAGAATGCGAAAGATTGGTGAGGAACATATGTATGTTTACCTACTTCTTCTTAGCACATAATTCTAAAAGGCAAAATGAATTTCGTTCATTTCAGGAATACTTTAATATTCCATTTCACAAAATCTTAAAAATAGCGAACACTAGATGGTTGTCTCTTGAAGGAGTTGTCAATCGAATTTTGAGCAAGGGCAATGGTAGCCTCTTCAACATTTTTTTTTATTAAATACATTTCCGGCCGATTCCGATTTGGCTTCACAAATTTCTGAAAATTTAAATAACGTTAATTTGGCCTTTTTTCCTGTTTATCATACATTCTTAAAATTACAAATAATTTAAATAAAGAATTCCAAAATGAGACTCCAAAGATGTATAGGTTGCTTCCTTCTATTAAAACATATTTGAGGCCTCTAGAATCAAAACTAAACATTATCCAAAAATGTGATTTTTGGGAATTCATGAATAACTGGTCTGACCTTTATTTTGGGTGTCTAGTTTCAAAAAGTAACTAATTCGAAGTCACTAAGATGTTTTGAAATGTATCTCTTTCAAAAATCATAGACTTTTAAATCAATTACAACATCTTAAGCTTTTAAATTTTGGATAATGTTACTTTTGTAACCAATGTTTGGATAATGTGACTTATGACTCCAAAAACTTAGGATATTGTTAGTTTTGACCTCAAATCTAAATAGTAGTCGTTCACGTTCTATTTAATGCTTGGTTAGGGGTTTTTCAAGTCTACTTTCTTTTCGCGCTTAAATTGTTTTCTCCTTGTAACTTTATCTAGTTATAAATCATGATTTTTATCAACCTTAAATAAATTCTTAAAAACGCCAAGATTGAGCCGATATCATGGTGGTCTTTACAGCATATTAAAATTGAATACTTCGCTGTTCTGTCCTACAAGTTTAACAGTAACGACCAAAACGGCGCCGTGGTTAAAGCTACGGCGGTTGGATCGGGTAGTTACCGGATTCGAATCCCAATAGGGCGGGCGGCAAAAGGATTTTTCATCATCTGATTACGTTTGGTGATGACGATGAACACATCTATGACCCCTTGTTAAGAGAGCAGAATCCATGGGTCGACCCAGAAAAGATTGCAGAGATAGAAACGAAAAAAAAAAAAAAAAGTTTAACAGTAGCATAATTCGAGATAACATCATAAATTTGTTCTTTATGTTTGTTTTTTGGATGAGCTCAGACGCCAATGTATGTGGCGGAGAGCGTATGAGTGAACCGCTACAAGTTGATATCACCTCCAGCTTCTTAATTTGTTTTTCGATGAAACCAAACACCTTGCTGTTACAGGATATACTATTTGGATCTCTTTTATATGGCCCGAAGCTATTGTTTCTAGCCAATAGCTACACATAGCTATTATTTATTATTATTACTGTAGAGTCATGCGGGCGATCAAGCCTCCTCGCACAGCGACCTAAAAGATCTTTTGTGCATGGACCCTGCTCAATTAGCCGTCCAGTCAATATTCAGGCTCTTAATGAACCTAATAATTCTACCGGCCGATATTTGATGTGTACTATCTGGGCTCATTATTCTTGTTCCTAGATGTTGCAGGCTTTGGCAGAAAATGGCTGATTAATGGCACAGAACATGTTCTGCTGATTCCGCTTCCAGGTCGCAGAAGCGGAAACCGTATGTCGTACTTAGGACCATTTTCTTAAGGTGATACCTTAAGGGAATGTGATATGTGAGGAAGCCAGTAAGCAGCCTACACTCAGGTGTCCTAAATACAAGACACTCCTTAACCCTGACGGACGAAGGTGATATACATTTCTTCACCTGTCGCAAAACTGGAATTCTGCGCCGGTATAGGAAGCTACACATAGCTGTTTAGATATATTTATTTATTTTTTTATATTTTTATTTTAGATAATTTTTCGAATTCTTATTTTGAGTGCACATCCATATCGCCGGGGTATTTTTTTGATTTGTTCCCATCAATAGATGACACCAATAAAATGTTGTTACGTTTGGCACGAAAAATTGGTGGGCAACGATATATTCATTATCTTACCGAAAGTAACATTACAAAAAACACTCATCTTGCCGCTTTCAGATATTTTTTCCACTGGGCCGGATTCTGTGTTCTTTTTCTTCTTTTTCCACAACCTGAGAGACAAACTCCTCCATATTTTAGCACTTATGCAATTGTTTTAATAGTTTATAAAGAAAATTTTGTTAATTAATTATAATAAATGCACAACACAGAAGTACATAACTAATATTGTTATAGCGTGAATGATTTTAACCTGTTGCTCTTATGAAAATCAAAAAGTCGGTTATTTTAGTGTTTTACGCTTTTTCTCTCAGTGTGCATGCACAATGCAGAAATTAGTTAAAATATACTTTATTGCACATTTAAGCAATCACATAGCTATACAATAGTAGATTGTTCTACAAGTAAAGAAAAGTGATAGTTTTCCAGCGAGTGTAATTGTTTAATTCACGAGCGAGCGCTAGCGAGCGAGTGGATTAACAATTTTACGAGCATGGAAAACCACTTTTCTTACGTGTAGAACATGCTATTTTTTCGTGTATTTGATGACAAATCAGGTAAAAATATAAAAAGCAAGTCAAAAATTCAAAAATCATTTGGAAAAAAGCGTTTCTATGAAGAAAAGTGTTTATAGTGAAGAAATGTGTTGCTAAGGAGAAAAGTAGCTGTTTTCTTTACTGTTTTCAGCCAAGAAATGACACTGTTTGCCATTAAGTACACGAAAAACTTATTTTTCTATTATGTTGTGCTTAATGTATGAATCTAAATCAAGTTCGTAACAAAACTAACATTATCCTCTGGATAATGTTAGTTTTGACAATAACCCTCATGTTTAAAGCCTATTTTGAGCCGGATATAGCGTATTTTGACTAAAACTGCGTTCATATTCGGATTCAACGCACTATAATAAATAATATGGTATTGCTAACTCAATTTCAAGAAATTTGGATAATGTTAGTATTGATTCTAGAGGCCTCATTTATTGACAATCTTACCCAGTTTTGTTAAATTGGAATTTGTCGAAGAATCCAATTTAAATGAATTAAATAAAAATGTTCTTCCTGAAGATTATGTATTAGAAATAAAGAAGCGCTGTAAGAAGCTTTATATCAAGTTGTATACTCAAATTTTGATGCGCGTCGATTTTAAAGATGAAATACTACCTAGTTCAATTACAACATTTAGATCCTCAAAAATTGGGTGAAAGTATAATACCTTTGCTAAACATCTTTCCGCAAATTATTGACAAATTTGAAGAGACTGAAGAAGAGTTTTGAACTCTACGTTATCAAAAATTAGTGGATAATTCAACCAAGTTGGAGGATTTTTGGGCAACGATATTCGATTTGAAAGACTGGTTAAACAAACCAATGTTTCCGAATTAAAAAATATTTAAAAAATATGTTCAGGTTTAAAATTTATTTATTTTTATTTATTCACATACAAATTTGGTATAGGTGCACACTCTATCTTGAGCATGAGCTCATTACGATAAAATGTACACCAATAAGCGGCTAACGCCATTAACTAGTTCACATGTTTTATGGTTATAGCTCGTCCAAAAGGTACGTTGCTGCATTCAGGTAATGTTCTTCCAGAAATATTGTTTCATTTTCATCTTCTTAGTATGTATGGTTATTTTATTTTCCAATTATTTTTGGGTACCGCGGTTGAGGCATGTAGTGGTTTCACTTTTGTTACATGTAACAATTCAAATTTAGGAATAATAGAATAAGTAATTTAAAAAAAGCAAATATTTTTCGGAAAAATTAAACACATGCGATTGACTCGAAAGTCAAAGCCTATTTGTATGCCTACATATATGTAGGTTTAAACAATATTTAAACTAAAAGCAGAAATTCGCTAAAAACTTCTACAATTAATTCATTGCTAATTACCAAACAATTAATTAGTCAAAAACTGTTCGCTTAATGAAAGGTAAGCGTCAAAAAATGTATTATCAAAATATAAATTAGCAAACTACTAAGATTTCGGATCAGATTTTATAAATCAATAATTCTTCTAGTTTGTAATTAATGAATTGATTTTTGCCTAAATGTAAAACACAAATAAAAAGGCTTTTTTGTATATTTTATGCTCTGTTACTTGTGGAGCCGATTGGAGCCGAATAGAAATTTGATTGGAGCTGCCTGTTTTTTTTAAACGGTAGCGCTGCTCGGTGCCTTTATTTTAATTGATTCCAGTATGGATGGTGCATCGATTTGATCAAGTAAAATATTTCCAATAAACGAACACTTTAAAAGCTCTCGTCTATTTGCCAATGTTGTCATTTGATAGGTTTTGCATCCAGTAGCATATGATGGTAATCGCTTCAGGTTAACGTGGTGCGGTAAGTCATGGTCATAATCCCATCCGTCTTTACACGTTATATACCGTATAAACTTTTTTTGGACACTCTCGATTTTTCTGATAGGTTCGTCGTAAAAAGGACACCAGATGTTGACAGCATATTCAAGTTGAGATCTGACGTAGGCATAATACAGGATCTTGATTGTCTCTAGGTCATGAATATCCCCAGTCCAACGCTTAATAAAACCAAGCATGGAATTGGCTCTAGCAACGCATTGTTCAATATGCTTAGTAAAGCACATGTTTTCAACGAAAGTAACCCCTAGGTCTTTAATCTCGAATACTTTTTGTAAAAGTACGCCATTTATTTGATATTGTTGTGTAACAGGGTTAACTTTTCGATGGAACGATAAACTCTAAGGCTGGCGACACACCAAATTAGTCAAAACGTTTTTGCTTTGAATAGGCAAGACGATTTGCCTAAACATAGCCCACATACAATCAAACAAATTGTTTTTAGTCAAATTGTCTCGTGTTGCTTTATAGGTTGGTGTGAATTGGTTTGATAAAATGAATACAAAATGTTGCCAGCAAAATAAGAAAAAATGTTTCCCATCAATAAAATACGATTAAAAAAATATTAAATAAATTAAACAATTTTAAATAAAAATATTAGTTTTGCTAAAAATATTAAATTCCTATTTATTTTGATAATTATTTATTTCTTGCTTTATAAAACAGCGACCACGAAACGACGTCAAACACTGTTTTTTCTTGACTCAAGCAGTTTTGTCTTGTTTTGCTTTGTTTTGTTTCAGTGTGAATTAACCTATTTGTTTATACGCCATGGTCGCCTTCAATCATGTTTGTGTGTGCGTGGACCCATAAGCCGCAATAGAATGTGCTGTGCAAATGGTATAATCCCATTTTCATCGTTTTCTGCGGCTTATATCACGTTAATATTAGTTTTATTTTAAAAAAATTTATTATTATTATTTATAACTATTTATTTACACACATTAAATAAACAAATTAAAAAAACAATTAAAATTTGTATGTAGACATTCTTATTGTGATATATTTAAATTTAATAATTATGAATTATAATTATTTAGTCTTTGCTACCGGTTTCGGATATTGTATCCTTCATCAGGTCTAAACTTCTACTCAAAAATAAAACGCAACTTCTCTTTAAAAATAAAACGCAATAGAATGTTTGCCGTTCTATGTTTTATGAAACAAAATGTTTGACGTTTAATTGTTTTGCCTGATTCAATGTGCATAGCGCTATCCAATCGTATATATTTTGACCGCCAGGCGCTTTAAGACAAGAAAAAAACGTTTTGACTAATTCGGTGTGTTTCCAGCCTTACACTTGTACATGATGGAGAATCAAAGCGTTCGAGTTTTATAGAACAAAACGTCATAACAAATTAGAGCGACATGCAACATTTCAGTACAATTATTAATTCCAAACTACGCAATTCATGTTTTCTTCTTTTGAATACAGTTTCATTCAATAAAGTTAATTTATTTACAAGCTATTTTAATCATAAAAAATATCAGAATTCGAAAATCGATGCGCTGCGATGTGGTTGTTACCAATGGAGAAGCTATAATGGTTGTTAAAAATGGAGAAGCACCTTAGTCACCTTATGGAAGATAATGAACTAAACATTGTGTCTTACAAATGGGAAGAATGAAATTTAATGAATATGAAATTTATTACACTTAATATTTATTTCCAATTTTTAAGGAAGATCAAACTTAGAAAAATTACACTACCCTACAAAATTTTGCCCCTCGACAATGAATAGTTGTTTCCCAACTGATGTTTCATGCTAAAACCGAATCCGGGCTCAGAATTGCTCTATCACGTCAGGTTTATGAGATATTCTAACCTAAAATTGCAAAAAACACTGTTTTTTGACATATTTGAGGTTATCTAGCACCGCGATTTTTTCTTTTCCAAACAATTCATGTATGGGATCTTATAGTGCAAGTCTTCCTCCTTCAAATGCCGTTGAGTTTGCTCAAATATCTATTTTTTTCGCCGAGATATCGCGTTTTCGAATTTGTATGTTCGTGAATTTCTCGGTGTTCATAGAATTACGGTATGTGGGGAGAGATTTGTAGGTTAGGGATGTTTTGGTTACGAGTTTATTTGTTAAGCGAGGATTTGTGGTTTGTGATTTTCAATGTTATAAATATGTTTTTAGTGTTAGTAAGCTATTTTAGTATTAATTAAGAAAAACGTGAATTTTTTTAAACCAATAGTTTAATCAAAATAAATTGTTTAGACATAGACAAGTTGTTTACTTGTCTAAACAATTAATTTAAATTAAGAAACACATTAAACCCTTTTATATATTCACAGTTTATTAGATACTACCAAATCTTAGTATGTTAAAAAGTGACCATGAAAACGAAAATTGTATGGTCACTTTTTATACCGAAAAATATACAAATATGCAAATTTGAAAATGTGATATATCGGCGAAAAAACTAGATATTTGAGCAAACTTAATGCATTTGAAAGGGGAAGCCTTGTACCATAAGATCTCATACATGGCTTTTTTGGAAAAGAAAAAATCGCCGGGCTAGATAACCTCAAATATGTCAAAAAACAGTGTTTTTTGCAGTTTTAGGTTAGAATATCTCATAAACCTTGAAAGAGCAATTCTGAGCCCGGATTCGGTTTCAGCGTGAAACATTAGTTGGGAAACAACTATTCATTGTCCAGGGGCAACATTTTGTAGGGTAGTGTAATTTTTCTAAGTTTGATCTTCCTTAAAAATTGGAAATAAATATTTAGTGTAATAAATTTCATATTCATTAAATTTCATTCTTCCCATTTTGATTAATCCACTGTTTGAAAGACACAATGTTTAGTTCATTATCTTCCATAAGGTGACTAAGGTGCTTCTCCATTGGTAACAACCACATCGCAGCGCATCGATTTTCGAATTCTGATATTTTTTATGATTTTACATTAAAATAGCTTGTAAATAAATTAACTTTATTGAATGAAACTGTATACAAAAGAAGAAAACATGAATTGCGTAGTTTGGAATTAATAATTGTACTGAAATGTTGCATGTCGCTCTACTTTGTTATGACGTTTTGTTCTATAAAACTCGAACGCTTTGAGTCTCCATCATGTAAGATGGCTTGTTGGAAAGGTATTTTCAAGTGCTTTGCAATAAAAAAAAAAAAAAATAAAACGGTGCCTTGTTTGATTTTTCAGCAAAAGACTATTTAAAACTAAAATTCAATGGGTATATTGTACATTAACATCAAAGTTTAATACGCTTATTTGTAGTATAAGTATGTAAAATTATCTTTCTAACGAGCTATCACACGTGAAAATCTGATAAGAAATACTTAAGATACACGTGTTTGAAACATGTCAACTTTCGAGTTTCGTTAAAAACGAATTATAACGGTACTCCGTGAATATTGATCCCAGAGAGTTTTTACTCAATTTATATTTTTTTTTATCCAGATTAACCATCTCCTCAATTTCAAAATAATTGCACACCTTGCCCCCGTATGGGTGTTTGAATTCATGTGGAATGGCTGAGTATTATCTGAAGTTAATTTCAATATTTTAGTTGAAACATTTTGGATGTTTACTGTGTGCATTCCATCTGCGTATTCTTCATCATTAGTTGTTTGGGAATCGTGTGCTTAATATTTTTCTGACCGAGTAGAAAAGCCCTTGCAGGTGCATCGCATATGAACGCCCTTAATTTTACAGCAATTTTTTGGTCATTGTATAGAATTTTATTTCCAAGTAGGTGTTTCATTTCTTCAACGAATGCTTCCAAAAATATATCAGAAAAATATGGTTTTTTGTACCCATGGTAAACCCCAAACACGAATACTTCTTTATGGGATATAAAATTGGCAAGAATCGGCCATAATTGGCTTTTGGAGCTTTTTGTTAATGGAATTCCATCTACTCTAACATCGATCAATAATTCACTCCCTTTGAATTCCGTTCTTTCTATAAATAATTTCAGTTGATGCTCTAAGCCGATATGAGAATAGGGACCTGCACCGATCGGTACTATATTATCATTTTTACGTGGCGTTTTTTTCAATGATCTACCATCTTTGGGTAAATTCGGATGATACTTCCGTAGAATGTTCAACAAAGAGTTTAGACATTCTCTTGCAATATTGTACATTACATTCCATTCAGAAATATAATGTTCAATATTATTTAAATTAATGTTATCACAATCACTATTCAGATTCACGGAAAGATTTTCGAAAGAATCACTTAAATTGCTGCTTGTGTTTTGGCCTTCACTTTCCTCATTTCTATTATTTTCTTCTACAACAATTGCTGGGTGTTCAATATTAACAGACGAACTATAATAGTTGTTTGTAGAAGCATTTCCTTGAACCACTCTAGTACTATCACAAATATTAACTATTTCTTTACGTATGGTTCTATAAAGCTTCTGTTTCGATATTTTGCAAACTAATTTCAAACACTTATAGGGGATGGCTAATAGTGCTTTGCCCTATAAAGTTTTTATTGTAGGAGTTGCGAAGCTTACGCAGGAACCATATTTGGCTTGGGCTGCGGGCAACAGATAATTAAAAAATCCACACGATCGGTCTTTAATGTTAAAATAATTCTTTATTTATTTCGACCCAAACAAAACGTTATCACTTATAAAACTCCGTTGGTAATTTATAAATACCGAATTAACCAACGGCTTATCGCTAATTGCTCTCTTATGGCTAGTGGCGACGTGGTTCGTGTCCTGGACGTCGTGCGATGATTGTTGTTTTTTCTCTGTGAAAAAAGCTTTTATACCAATCGATTTGTTTTCTTGGCATGGCTAATCGATTCGGCAAAAATCTGAAACTACTAATATGTACATATATTTTCCCCACTAATCAACCCTTCTCTGACCGGCGGATAGATGGTATTGTTGCCCGCTAAGGTGAATAAAAGGAGCAGATAATTCGGGGCTACTCTGTTATTAGCTGTCAAATTTGTCATTCTAATTTCGTTAGTACGTATGTTGTATGTCGTGCAAATGCCAAAACGTGTAACGGGCGCTTGTCATCCCCGTCACAAAATAATCTTATCCATCAAATTCGCGTATAAAACTGTACCCCACATTTGAAGATTTTGTTTCTTCTAAATTATACAAATTTACATGACATCCGGGTACAGTTCACTTTACATTTACATTAATTGTGTTGGAACAATCTTGTCTGTACATATTAAAACATGCACATAAGCTAGATTCATAACCAACAACTAAATTAATGTAAAATCCAAATATCTCCAATGGCACGTTCCCATATGACTTGTGTTTTCATTTATGTTTATTTGCGGAAGCTCAAGTTTCGGTAAACAAACATAAAAACATTTCTTTATTATCAGTGTGGAGACAAATTTGTTTTAGATGAGTCTCAGTTTTCGTTCCGTTTATCTAATTGGGTCATTGTCGATGAAATTGAATTACTCAAGGTAGATAAGCGTGAAAATATAGTTGTTTTTTTTTTGCAACTTGGGCAGTTCATGTGGTTACACATGCAGCAAAACGTGCCTCATGTTTTCAGTTCGTTTCATATTGTCCGGAAATTCGGATAAATGTCAGTGGGGTGATTATGGAATTTTTCAAGTTTATGGGAAGAGAAAAAGAAAAAGAAAATATGTGTTTTTTTTTTTTTCTCTCGATCAGCAGAAAAATTGTATAAAAACTCCACAAAAATTTTATTCGAGGCTTTTTGTTTGATTTTTGCTAACCGTCAGGTTAGAAGTTCTCTATGTAAAAAAAATTTTTTTTTGGAAAAATAAATATTTTTTTTTCAATTTATAAATTAAATTTTTTTTGTGTTTTTTTTTGCGGTTTAAATTTTGGAAAACAAAGGTAAATATAGAAAAAAAAAAAAAAACCAATTCTAACTAAACGAGGTCCAGTCAGTATAGTAGGGAGTCAATAGCCTCATTAGAGGCAGGTGAATGTACAGCTTCAACCGCGTCATTTACCCTTTCTTTTGACTACCTACTTACTGACCAAGTTTACTTACTAAATTGAACCCTCATCCAGGGACTTGTTAATTGATTTTTTTTTGTTTGTGTATTTCAAATAATGTGTGGCTAAGGCCAAAAACTGTCCATTCATGCTGGACAAATAACTTAGGTTTCTGTTGGTCGCTGTAGACAGGTCCAACGTTTCTAATCCCCAATCCTTTTGTGATCTCAATGATCACCCAATATTTTCATCCAACCGCGGTATAACTAGGTTTCTCAACTGTGTCACCCCAACCCCACGACTAATTTTACCTCTACCGGCCTTGAGCACAGGTAAATGCCGCAGGGGTGACAACAGCGGTCGAGAAACAATTTCTTAGTAATGTTGAGCTGAGGTAACTCAGTTACTTCATGTTTTCACATTACAAACGCCACATCACCCCCTTACCAGCGAATCACCGATGAGTGATAACGCGTAGCGTGTTGGTATTTTTGTGTTTCTGCCGGCTCTTGTGGTTACCGTTCTCGGCAGCTTGGCGGTTGTTGTTGGATTGTCGCTCGACTTGCTGCTGGATGTTGACGATGCTGATTGGTCTTCCAGATTGAACCGTACTCTGTTTGTCTGTGCTTGTCCGTCAGCCCGTTTTGTTGGTGTAGTCAAGTGGCGAGTTGTTGTGTTTGTTGTAGTTCCGTTGTGCGTCTCCGTCGGTGTGCTATGGTCTGGTTGTGAATTGTCTCGTTCGTCTTCTGTAAAGCACGGTTTCAATCGGTCGACCGACACTTTGCAGTGCTTACCTTTAATCAGCAGTGTGAAAGTTTTTTCGTCTCTGTTCACCACTGGAAAGGGGCCATCGTATGGAGGTTGCAGGGATCTTCGTAAGGCATCCACACGGACGAAAACATTCGGGCACGAATTAAGCTCCGTCGCTACAAATATTTTTCCGGCACAATGCCGCGAAGGTGGTGGTGGGCGAATTTGGTTGAAATGTTTTCGCAATTGCTCCACGAATTCTGACTGGCTAGCGGTGCTAGTGTCTTCGGAAATCAATTGGCTTGGTACCCGTATGTTTTGTCCAAACACCAATTCCGCCGACGTCGTCTTAAAATCGCCCCGGTAGGTTGTTCGAAGCCCCAGGAGCACTGTGGGCACTTGGGCAGTATACGTGTCCACTCTTGTTTCTGGTGACACATTATAGCTGCCTTGAGTGTTCGGTGGAATCTTTCGATCGCGCCGTTGCACTTCGGATTATATGTTGACGTTCGTTTGTGGACGAAACCCAGTAGCTTGGCGAACTCATTAAATAACTCAGATTCAAATTGCGCCCCCTGATCCGTAACTATGTTTAGGGGCACTCCAAACCGGGCAATCCAGTTACTGTATACCGCCACAGCGACGGTCTCTGCTCTGATGTCCGGCGTTGGGATGATCTCTGTCCATCGGGTGAATCTATCTACCAGGGTTACGCAGTAGCGCTGCCCCTCCGATATTGGTAAAGGACCGATTATGTCCAGGTGCAGTTCCTCGAATCGATTTGCGACTGGTGCATAATTTCCCGTCGGACTTTTTGTGTGCCTCGCGACCTTTGCTTTCTGGCATGTTAGGCAGCACTGGGCCATCCGTTTCGCGTCTTTTTTTACCCCGTCCCAAACGAACTGCTCTGTGATGGCTTTGACGGATGCTTGCACCCCTGGATGTGACAGGTTGTGTACCGCCTCGAAAACCATCTTCCTGAAGCTCGGCGGGATGTACGGGCGAATTTTCCCGGTGGATACATCGCACAGTAATGTTTGACTGGATGCGAACGCGACTGGTACTTCTTTGAACTCCAAATCTGAGACCGTTTCTCTGAATTGTCTAAATCCCTCGTCGGATTGCTGTGCCTCGGCTATTGCTGCGTAATTTATGGATTCCCCGATTTCTAGTGGTTCGATCCGTGACAGCGTATCGGCTACCACATTTTCGCTGCCCGCTATGTGTCTGATATCAGTCGTAAATTGTGCGATGAAATCTAAATGACGAAACTGGCGTGGCGAGGCCTTAGCCGGATTTTGTGTGAATGCGTAAACCAATGGTTTATGGTCCGTATACAGCGTGAAACTTCGCCCTTCGATCATGTGACGGAATTTCTTTACCGCGGAATATGCAGCTAGGAGCTCCCTGTCATACGCACTGTACCTTTGTTGTGTTGGGCTCAGCTTGGCGGAGAAAAATTGGAGGGGTTCCCATTTGATCTCGTGTCCGTTTCCGCTCTCTTCGCTCTGCTGCTGCAACACTGCTCCGATCGCCGTGTCGGAGGCATCGACCATTAAGGCGAGTTTCGCGGAGGACGATGGGTGCCTCAACAACGTAGCTTCGCAAAGTTGTTTCTTGGACAATTCGAACGCTTGTTTCGACTCTTCTGACCATTCCACTGCCCGTGTGTCGTTTTTCTTGCTGCCCTTCAAATACTCGTTGAGTATTGCCTGGTTACGTGCCGCGTTGGGCATGAATGGTCGGTAGAAATTGATCATGCCTATAGAAACCTTCGTAGCTGGTTAATTGTTTTCGGCAGCTCGAATCTGGCTATATCGTCTACTCGCTCTGGAAGGGGTCGGATCCCTTCTGCCGAAACCGCGTGTCCTAGAAATTTTACCTCTGTCTGGGCGAAGTGACATTTATCGATATTGATGATTAGTCCGGCGTCGCTTAATTTTGAAAAAATAATTTCTAGGTGTTCAAAGTGTTGCTGAATATTTTGGGAAGCTACTAAAATGTCATCTAAGTAAATAAAACAAAAATTTAGGCCCTGCAATACCGAGTGCATAAATCTTTGAAAAGTACTGCCGGCGTTCCTTAATCCGAACGTCATACGCGTAAATTCATATAGGCCGAATGGCGTGGATATGGCTGTTTTTGGTATATCGCAGTCTTCGATGGGTATTTGATGGTATGCCCTCACTAGGTCGATCGTAGTGAAATGGGTTGTTCCCCATAGTTGCTGCGCGAAATCGTGGATGAATGGTATGGGGTATCTGTCGGGTATCGTCACGTTATTCAAACCGCGATAATCCCCACATGGTCTCCATTCTCCGTTTTTCTTGGGAACCAAGTGCAACGGACTCGCCCACGGACTATCTGAACGCCGACAGATACCTTGCTCCACCATGTATTCGAACTCTTTTCTTGCGATTATTAGTTTGTCGGTGCTTAGTTTGCGGGGTTTTGCGAAAACTGGAGGTCCGCGAGTATGACTGTCGTTCGTGAGTAATCTCCTTATACTTCTCTAAAAGGTGGACAACGCGCGGATCGATATTGACTGCGTTGATCACTCGGATGGTTGGTACCGATACACAAGTTGCGGAAAGTGACGTCAACGGGTCGAGTAACTGGCTGTGCTGAATATCGACCAAAAGTCCTGACTGATTCAAGAAATCCGCTCCTATGATTGCCATCGTGACTTCGGCTATAACGAATGTCCAAGTAAATTGTCGGCGAAGACCCAAATCCAGATGGATCCGTTGTTCGCCAAACGTTTTAACGATGGACCCGTTTGCCGCGTGTAAGGTGAAATCCGGGTTGGGCTTCCTGTGGTCGCCTTTGGTGTGGGGTAACACGGATATATCGGCGCCCGTGTCTATTAAATAGGTAGTGTTTGACGATTTATCGAAAATTTTGAGGCGGCAATTAGCTTGCGCTCCGTCGCATGCCGCTGTTTGCGCCGGAGGACTTATTTTTTTGCTTTGAACTCTTCCCACTTAGGACAGGTTGTCTTGCAGTTCCGTGCAGCCTCCTGAAATTTTGTGTGGTAAAAACACAGTCGTGGCCCGTCGTTACTGCCGTCCCTATTAGTAGGTCGCGCTGGCGTGGGGTCACGACTCGTTCTCGGTCTGTTTCGAGATTTACTTCTCGACTGGTTCCTGACTAGTTGCCGATCCATGCTTTCCAACCGACGCATGATTTCGCTAATTTGCTGGGCCATATGTGCATCGTGCGCCGCGTGTCGTGTAGGGGTGTTTGCTGGTGCTTGTATTGGAGCTATTGCCATCACTTGCGTCTGTGTCATGGTCTCCAAAACCCTATCGGCCAGTGTGGCCAGCTGGGTGGCAGTCAATGCGTCGGCCGTCGTAGCCAGCACCTCCTGTGCCCTGTTCGGCAATCGTTTCAACCAGATTGTTTTAATGAACTCGTCGCTGACGGTCTGGCCCCCATTACTCTGTAACTTGCGCAGTAGCTGAGACGGCGTCATGTCTCCAAGCTCGATGCCCTGTACTAGTCGGTGTATTTGCGTGGACTTGGATTCGCTCATCCTGCTCAGCATGGCTTCCTTTAGATCAGTGTATGGGGTCGCCGACCGTGTGCCCGTTACAATGTCGCTCACATCATTCAACGTTCTCTCGTTGAGAGCCCCCAAGACATGGTTGAACTTGGTCGACTCGCTCGTTATGCGTCCCAGTGCAAATTGGGATTCTATCACGTGGAACAATAATCGAGTGTTTTGGGTAGTTAGCGGGGCCAATTTAATCGATAGAGGTGCCATTTGAGTCGCCGGCGGTCCTGTATTGCTCGAAGATGGCTCGTTCCCCATTCTTGCCGCGTATTCCTGCATTGCCCTTCGTATACCTCGTTGTACCTGTTCGTCAACTGTCTCGCCGCGGCCTGTGTTGGATGTTCCGCTGTCGCCCTCGGGATCCTCGCCCTCGTTGCTCAGGCCCGTGTGGCTACCGGTGCCGGGCGCCATTTCGTGGCCAATCTGGATCGACGGTTTCCCTTTTTTTTTTAAAAAAACCAACTCACTTCACTTGATATTTAAATTGTATTAAAAACGTAACCGTGATTACCGTACGCCGTTAGCAACCCAGCAAAAGGGAAAACAAAAAACAAAAATAAACACGAAATAACGAATAAAAAAGGAAATTAATCAGAATTTCCACGAAAACACAACGATAATCCCCACGAACGTTCACCTCAGCGGTCAACAACGCCCCTGTTGATTACGTTGTTTTATATCTGGCGGGTGAAAAACTGCCAGTAAATTCACAAAACTGACTGCCTCCCCAACGAGTTGATTAGTGGAGCAAATAATCTCTCTGGGCTTGGTTTTTTTTTTTTTTTAAATATATTTTGATGCTTCTGACCACAAAATCGATTGGTATAGAAGCCATTTTTAACAATAGAATTACAGCAGTAACAACAACCCAAGTAGCAATTTTTGGTTTCAAATAGGTTTTGGAATCGATCCGAAACTTTGGGTTCAAAACCAAAAAGTTTCAAAAATTGTTTCAGATACGGTTCGGACACGGTACAGAACCGTTGCAGACCCCAGTTTTGGCCGCGTTTTTTGAAACTTTTACGTTTTATTTATACTACCTGGGAACTTATTTTAGTTAGTTTCAAAAAATCCAATATTTTTGTTAGAGTTTAAAACCTTTGTATGTTTTGGTGTAAAAATGCCAATCAGTTTTTTTGCAACTATATAAGAGCTAGTTTATTTTAGCTTCAATAACACGGAAACTAGAAAACCGAAAAAAACCGATTTTTAACCGGTTTTGCAATAACTGAAAAGTACCAATAATACAATAAAAAATTCATTTTTAACCGATTTGCAAAGAACTATAAAGTACCAAAAATACTGCATAAATTCGTTTTTAACCGGTTTGAAGAAAACTTAAAAGAACCAGAAATACAAAAAAAAATCCATTTTTAATTGGTGTGAAAAAAACTAAAAAATACCAAAAATGCAAGTTTTCTATTCATTTCATCCCTGACCATCACTTTTCTACTGGAAAAAAGTAGAAATAACATTACCCCCTTTACTTTACCGCAGAGTCTATACAAACGTATCGACTCTCAAAAATGAGAACCCTTCTTGAGTTCTCTAGGTTGAAGTTTGGTTTCGTACTGAAAAGTTCGTTCTACTCATCAGGTAGCTACGACCAAACTACAAAAATACAAACCATCCTCAATACCTTAAGTATCAAGCAGTACGCAGTGACTTAGCGAATTACATATATTCACTAAAAACTTCCATTTCTTTTTTTCTTTTTTTGTGTAATTTTTGTAAAAATAATGGTTTTCAGGAACCTTCTCGGACTCGTTTTAGATACATTTTACAAAAACTTATTAGCTAACATTGGGTTACATAAAACCATTTAGAATACGTTCCAAATAATCCAAATTAAAATCATAAAGAACAAAGAATCCGTTTCTGTCTGGTTTTAGATATCCTTTACAAAATCTAATTAGTTATAATTTGGATACAAAAAAACCTTTATAACTCATTTCGAATAATCAAAATTTAAAACATTTAGATACCGTGTTAAAATAACTAGTTACATTAAAACCAATATGAACCCAATTTTATGGTTTTTTTAAAACTATGGTATCAGATTGCTACTTGGGAATCTTTGCACTTACCACTGGTTGCGCTCCTGCGTGATGATAATGGAGCCTGATTCCTCGGATGCTGGTGTGCGGACCGCGGTTGCGATGGCACTTACCGTTAGGCCTTGGGTCCTCGTTCCCAAGACGTATTCCTATGGTGAGAATCTGGTGCGGACTGCGGTTGCAGTGGCACTTACCGTTATTAGTATCTTCGGTCCTCGTTCCACCGTTTACTAGTATAATGATACCAGGGTGCGGACTGCGGTTGCAGTGGCACTTACCGTGCGTGTCTGGTGGACTGCTTCTTAGTTAAATAAGCCGGCCCTTGCTCGCACGGCTTTGGCTGCTCCTGTTTAACGGATCTGGTTACTTCAAATCACGTCGGGGTCACCAATTTATAGGGGATGGCTAATAGTGCTTTGCCCTATAAAGTTTTTATTGTAGGAGTTGCGAAGCTTACGCAGGAACCATATTTGGCTTGGGCTGCGGGCAACAAATAATTAAAAAATCCACACGATCGGTCTTTAATGTTAAAATAATTCTTTATTTATTTCGACCCAAACAAAACGTTATCACTTATAAAACTCCGTTGGTAATTTATAAATACCGAATTAACCAACGGCTTATTGCTAATTGCTCTCTTATGGCTAGTGGCGACGTGGTTCGTGTCCTGGACGTCGTGCGATGATTGTTGTTTTTTCTCTGTGAAAAAAGCTTTTATACCAATCGATTTGTTTTCTTGGCATGGCTAATCGATTCGGCAAAAATCTGAAACTACTAATATGTACATATATTTTCCCCACTAATCAACCCTTCTCTGACCGGCGGATAGATGGCATTGTTGCCCGCTGAGGTGAATAAAAGGAGCAGATAATTCGGGGCTACTCTGTCATTAGCTGTCAAATTTGTCATTCTAATTTCGTTAGTACGTATGTTGTATGTCGTGCAAATGCCAAAAGGCCACACACTCACGTCGTTACACGACTAAATGAAAAAATTGTTGACTGGTTAATAACTGTAAAACGTTTAGAATTTATATATGTGAAAAGGAGAGAATGACATACTATAAAAAATAAAATTTGAGTGTGTTAGTGTCTTGTAAAAAAAACTGCGTAAACTCACCGTTCTCGGTGCGTTTTTGACTCATATCGTTTTTGTGCCGGGAGGGACAATACTAAACAAAATCGTTTTGTTTTCTAGCTTTTTTGTTTTTTTTTGGTTAATATTTTTTATTTTGAGTCTCTCTCGCTTCGTAATATTTTTAATTTTTTTTTCTTCGGAATTTGTTGTTCTGTCTCAGTCTCTCTTAATATATCCTATCAATCGTTCTCTTCTGAGCTTATTTCACTTATTTGTATCATGTTATCCCTATTACTCGCGTCATTTTATCTCTTTTATTTGCATCATATTAAACGAAAAACTGAAAAAAAATGCACATTCAACACCAATACAATTTACCAATACTATTGCCTTCCGGTAATCCTCAAATCAATCCTCATTTTGCGACCAAAATCGCTGTCCTGAACTCCAAATCTATAGTACCTAAGTAAGTGATAACACCCCAAACCATAATACCAGATGTACGGCTATGGCGGCGTACCAAATTAATCTCTTCTTTACGGAAATCGTGAAAGTAATATTTGTATTCATCAGGCCCATCCAGTAGCTGTATTCTGAAAAAAAGTAACAAAAACGTGACGGGTATCGTGATGTTCCTTAACGTGAACGTTTCTTTTTTGTCAAATTCCTATTCCGATAAAAAAAACGTTCACGAACATCGAAAAAACCAGCGATATATATACATGGATAGGGGATAGAATAAAATTTATGGAGAAACCGAAAAAGTATTTAGTGTGTGACAAAGAAAGAAAAAATCTTCGTCCTTGTCTTTAAATCCGAATTTTCGGATACCAAATTCAAATCTATGTATAGGAGGCGATAAAGCAAAGTAGCTGTAACCTAGAGATGGAATATATAAATAAACGTTGCAAATGAAAAGCACGCCAGAAAAGTAGTAGTAACCATTGTAACATATTTAAAAAACATCTTAAAAATAAAAAAGTAACGGGGTTCAAGTTCCACCTGTACCGCAAATGTTTGGTAAAACATAAGTACAAAAATAGAGGTAAATATTGTGGCGATTTTGGCCATCATACAACAAGCTCACGTTAAGAACAGCAATAGCTTAGATGGTTAAGTGTTATAAACACGATCGATGGCAAGCAGAGAAAGTTTTTGGTTTATTTTAAATCGTTAAATAAAGAAATAAATCTGTTGTCATAGCCCACACCAGTCGCAAGCGGACAGAATTAAATATGTAGTAAAGTCAAAGCAAATATCAAAGTGTATAAAAGTAGAGTGAAATAAAAAGTACAGTGTTTTTAATTTCAAAATCCGAACGAACTCAGTAGCCCAGTTCGTAACAATATTTTTGCTATATGATATTTTTTTTTTTTTTGTATTTTGAAAATGATGATCATTGAAAATTTATGGTATGCAATTAGCTATATAACATTGAGAAAAGTCGGACGTACAGAAATATTTAGCCTCAAAGATGTCGTCATGACATTTTTAACACAGCATACATGTAACGTGAACACTCATGGCCGGTCTCCACTTGTGTATTTTTCTTTTGACAAAAAATAAATGACATTCGGCTCATTACATTTTTTCTACAACTACTAACATAAAGAATATAACAAATTTCTCTCTTTGAGAATAAGAAAAAAATTTGAATTTGGTTCCTTTTTCGATTAAAATAATTTTTGGAATATTAAATTTATATTCCACAATTTATTATTTATGTTTTAATTTATTAACACAGTTTTTATTTTATTTTCACCTAAAATTTATTAAAAGGCTAAAATTTTCCGAAAAAACATGAAAATTTCATTTTTGTTGTCAAAATATTCAACATAAAATGACAAGAAATTGAGCATAAAAAACAATTTATGCTCAATTGGCACAACGTCATGACAAAATTTTTGAATATTCTGATCTTTTTCTCCCTTGACAAAATTTCAATGCGCATGCTCAAAACCATTTTTGTGTATGTATTTTGCAAAATGTACTAAAAATTGTCACGAGAAAAATAATGGACTAGATTTTTTTTTTGTCAAGAGAAAAAAACACAAGTGGAGACCGGCCATCATGGCTGGTCTCCACTTGTGTATTTTTCTCTTGACAAAAAATAAATGACATTCGGCTCATGACATTTTTTGTACAACTAGTCAACTACTAACATAAAGAATATAACAAATTTCTCTTAATAATTTTTAGAACATTATATTTATATTCCACAATTTATTATTTGTTTTAATTTAATAAGACAATTTCTATTTTTTTTCATCTAAAATTTATTAAAAGGCTAAAATTTTCCCAAAAAAACATGAAAATTTCATTTTGGTTGTCAAAATTTTCAACATAAAATGACAATAAATTGAGCATAAAATATAAATTATGCTCAATTGGCACAACGGCATGACAAAAATATTGAATATTCTAATCTTTTCCTCTCTTGACAAAATTTCAATGCGCATGCTCAAAACCATTTTTATGTATGTATTTTGCAAATGTACTAAAAATTGTCAAGAGAAAAAAATGGACTAGATTTTTTTTTTGTCAAGAGAAAAATGCACAAGTGGAGACCGGTCATGAAAGTACTCTCGCTCTGTTTTTTGTTTTTTTGTTTCTATCTTAATGTGATAAATAAAAAGAGAGAAAATATTTTTATTTAATATAACATTTTACATGGCACGCAACATTTTAACGCAACATTTAATATAACATTCTAACGCAGCGTGTAACATGAACCCAAAACTAGTACCCTGAATGTTTTACCATAGACATTTATACTAGATTTCTCATTTCATAGTAACTAAAGGAAAAAAACAAAAACTTCTGATAATTCCAATGTATCGTTGTGTTGTGTATTTTATAAGGCAATAATTTTAGAATGCGTTGCAAATATAATACGTATATGCAATACACCGATAATATTTGAATGGAAAATTTTTGTTTTTATTTTCTGTTTTTAGTCAAATGAGAGATCTATTATGATTGTCTATGGTTTTACTAAGGCCCGTTGTACATTTCAGCTAAGCTAAGCTAAGCGATGTGAGCTAAATTCTTATCCACCGGTAGAAAATAAAAAATTTTAATGGAAATATATAAAATCAGCAATATATGTGTGTATAAGCAAAGCCTACTTAATAAATAAAGCCTCCATGATATCGATATTTTTTTCAAAGCTTTTTTTATGGTAACAAAAAATCCAAAAAAAAATGTTTATTTCATAGTTTTTGTATGGAGAGACATGACCTCAGTTTATTCAAAATATATTAATGAAAATTGACTCGGAATTAATTTTATTTTAATTCAATTGCATCTCTAAACTTCCGTTTCCACCTGACTTGGAGGATTTTTCCGTGAGCTTTTCCAATTTACGATAATAATGATAACAAAATAAGATATTTTTTATTTGAAAAAGCTTAAAAATAGAGTACATATATGTAAAAAAGGGACAGACATATAAAGGGAAATACATGACATTTACAATACTAAACATAACAAACAATATGGAAACACGGTTAATATACGGAAAATGAAGCAAACCTATAATATAAAGCATTTTATCAGATGCAGTAAATAAAAAGAAAACAAAAAGTATGAAAACAAATATTGTTGATTTAAAATTTTCAAAATATATATTTAATTGTTACATATTTATTTGTACATTAAAATATTTTTGTCAAATTATTATTATTGACGATTTCCAGCCAGGAATAATGAAATAAAATATCTTGTTTGTTATGTATCTGAAAAAGCTTAAAACTGAGTACACAAATATAAAAAAAGAGATAAACATATTATGAAAAATAAAATGGCGCCCGCACGGCATTTACAATAATAAAAGAACAAAATATGTACATAGGAACAAGGTCAACACAAATAATGGAAAATATGTAAACACTAATGAAGTATGATGAGAAGTAGAAGATGACAAACAAAAGACAACAACAAATTATGAAAATAAAATTTTTATTTAAAATTTTTTTCAATTTAAAATTTTAAAATACATAATTAACGATTAGGCATCGTTTTTTGTTGAATTAGTTATGATAACGATTTCCAGTTTTCCGTATTTTATATCTTCAAAGTACCTAAATAATGTTGGTTTTGCAACTAAAAATAAAATTAAGAATCAAAACAAAAACAGCTGTGTAGAGAAATTTTTTTTTTGTACATATTTGAAGAAGATTATGTGCGTATTTTGGTGAATCACATTATATTATGAATCGATTAAATATTTCTTATGTGCCTTGGTAGAAAGAGAACAAATGCCTTATGCATGCCCATAATTATTTGTTAAACTGCCACAAATACCAAAGATGATCAGATTTTGGACACAAAAGGGTCACTTTTTCTACCAAGGTACAGATTTTATTTTCTTTAAGAAAAAGAAAACTAAATGTTGTTTTGCACTTTTTTTTTCACTTAATTACACCATAAAACACAATAATCTTCTAAATATATCCAATATCCAGTTTGCATAAATCACAATTCAACAGAAAACGATGCCTAATCGTTTTTAAAATTATAAATTGAAAAAAATTTTAAATAAAAATTTTATTTTCATAATTTGTTGTTGTTTTTTTGTTTGTCATCTTCTCATCCTACTTCAATAATGTTTATTTGTAATTGCCGTGCGGGCGCCATTTTATTTTTCATAATATGTTTATCTCTTTTTTATATTTGTGTACTCATTTTTAAGCTTTTTCAGATACATAAAAAGATATTTTAATAATAATAATTTGACAAAAATATTTTAATGTACAAATAAATATGTAACAATTAAATATATATTTTGAAAATTTTAAATCAACAATATTGTTTTCATACTTTTTGTTTTCTTTTTATTTACTGCATCTGATAAAATGCTTCATATTATAGGTTTGCTTCATTTTCCGTATATTAACCGTGTTTCCATATTGTTTGTTATGTTTAGTATTGTAAATATCATGTATTTCCCTTTATATGTCTGTCTCTTTTTTACATATATGTACTCTATTTTTAAGCTTTTTTAAATAAAAAATATCTTATTTTGTTATCATTATTATCGTAAATTGGAAAAGCTCAAGGAAAAATCCTCCAAGTCAGGTGGAAATGGTAGTTTAGATATGCAATTGAATTAAAATAAAATTAATTCCGAGTCAATTTTCATTAATATATTTTGAATAAACTGAGGTCATGTCTCTCCATACAAAAACTATGAAATAAACATTTTTTTTTGGATTTTTTGTTACCATAAAAAAAGCTTCTTTTCATCATGGAGGCTTTATTTATTAAGTAGGTTTTGGTATAAGGCTAGTTATCAACTGGAAAGTGCAAAGGGGTGAGCTAGGTGAGCTAACTAAGCTAACGAAAACTACATTTCTCGCTTAGCTTAGCTGAAATGTGCAACGGGCCTTAAAATAAAAATTCACTTGAATGTTTCTTTATGCTAGATTTTTGACGTTTTACTCGAATTTTTGTTGTTGTTTATTTTTCAGGGATGTATTGGAAATTTAAAGGAATAAATGGTTATTAATTTTAAAATTAGTGTACAAAAACTGGTAGCGTAATGTTTAACTATTTAAATTTGATATAATTAATTAATTATTTTGAATATAATTAAACATTATCCAACATTTATTCCACTCAATTTAAAAATAAAATCTGTTTCGAAAAATTTCGAAATGAAATTTATTCAAGTACGGCACTTATTCGGAAATACTTTTTCCGATAAAGAGGAGTATATAAAAGAGTAGTAAGACTATAAAATAAAATTTGCTCCATTTTTTGTGACGTAAATCAATCTGTGCTGAGATGTTCTAACATCACTTTCGGTTCGTTTTCGATAGTATTTTGTCTCTTGTAACAAGAACAAAATTGTACTCTATTTCCTTTTTTCATTACGATTTTTCTAATGCGTTCTCAGCCTATTGTATACTTACTCTTTTCTTCACGTCGAAAAATATCGTAAACAAAAATTTGAATGATAAAGAGTGATGAATGAAAGTAGAAATAGAATGATGTTTTATGCGAGCATGCTGAGATCGCAATAGAAAAAGTTTAATTCAAAAGTCGAAATAGTATACAATTTTATTCTTGAAAAGAGGGACATGAATACTATCGAACATCGAAAAAAGTGATGTTAGAACATCTCACCACTGGTTTTTGATCAATCCCCTATCCATGTATATATATCGGAATACGGAAAACGGAAAAATCTTCTGTCAAATTTTGCCATTTGACAACGATTTTAGTAGTATACAAGTCTGTTTGTGCATTTAACAGGAATAATATGTATCTTTTAGCGAACCGAGGACGATAGAGGAAGCCGCAGAATCAAATAATTTTTAATTTTTAATTATCAGTAAATAGTGATGGTTTTATTTTATTAATAACCAAAAACAATAAAATAATTACATTGCCGGATTGGCCAAAACGATAGAGGCGTATTTCTTGTGCTCTTTCTATGCGGATTCTATCAGAAAAATTAAAATGAAATATTTGGTAATAAGACAATATTTCATTATGCGTTTACTTATTTCAAATCATCGCTGCATTTCCTTTATCCCGCTGTTTGCTTGACACTGTTGTACGCCCGCTTATTCTCTTGAACTTTTGTGTGTTCTCTAAATAATTTTTATTTAATTATTAAATTCTTAAACTTAACGGAATCCATATAATAGGTTCTAAATACAAAATAAGTAATTTATTCTGCTAAACTACTTATTTCTTATCATATAAACGAAAAAACGATTCAAAAACCCAACCAAAAAAACGTGGGTTTTTTAAACGTCGGGAACGTGCACGTTTTTCTTCGGTCAGAATGGGAAATAACGTTAATTTTGCGATTTTACGTTTTTAACTGTCAAAAAATCATAAATTAAAAAGTTACGTTTTTTCAGAATACAGCTGCAGGTTGATTTTTTTTTTTCGTCCGAAAAAACACGTTCCGCCATTCATTATTCCAGGTCATGTGAGTACGTGCAAAATCAAAGCGTTTCTTTTTATTTATTGTCAAAAATCGACTTTTGCTTAAATTTACGACGCACTAGATGATCACTGTAGCGAATAATCGCCAAACAGTTGTAACACTAGCTGCAACTTCAGTTTAAGGCTTGATTTTATAAACAGAAAGACCAAAATTAGAAGCCTTACGAAGAATTAACCACCGCTTTCTTTTCGGTGTAGCCAAAGAAGTACAGTCTTTCTGCCTGGCACTGTAGTTTTCGATACCCGAGAAGTAATTATTAATCATAGTATTACTTCGTTTAATTTTTTCGGCAATTTTTCTGCTTGAAGACCCTTGCTCACTATAAACATCAATTTTGGCTCTTTCAACTTCACTGAGGGTCTTCACTTTTGGCATTTTAATTCAAAATTCAATTAGTAATTTTAATATTAATATAATAAACGTAATTAGTTTTTAAAAATACTTAAATTTATTGCCTAATCAAGTATAAACTTAAATGGCCTTATCCGACTGAAACATTAAAAATTCATACGGTTTACATTAGTATTTGAAATAAATGAATAAAGTAACGGTAAATCCCGTTTAAAATTAATTTGTTCTGTAATTTTGTTTAATTATACATAATGTTTGAACTTTTACTCCCAACTAATCTCAACATGTTGTTCTAACACACAAAAAATTGAAAGGAAACTGAAAATTTATTGTGGCCTTAACCAAGTGAAACGGAGTGATAGGTACCCTATATTCCCGTATTTCTACGTCAAAATCTCATTTATGCAACAATTGCAGATAGGAGTTATTGCCCACGAAGCATGCGATATTTTACTTTGATTATTTCGCTATATAGTTATATCATGGTAATTTATATAATTTTGCTAAATTTCGCTATTCGATTACCAGAGTTCTATATATTAGAGTTTGTTCAGAATGGGCGCTTTCAGGTCCGCCAACTGTTGGCGTAAAATAAACAAGTTTTTTCCTGAATGCAAGCGATTTATGCAAAATTTCATGGCAATGTGATAGATCGAATGTCATTTTTTCCATCAGTAAATTTTAAAAGCCAACATGTTGGGAGATCTGAAAGCGCCCAATTTGCCTATTTACACGAGGACTTTTTTTGAGGTTTTTTTTCACTGTTTTTCATACTAAATTTAGGTGGTTTCTAGAATTTTTTTTCACTAACACAAACAAAAATGAATAAAAAAAAATCAAGGACGTACATTTTTTAATTCCTTGTAGTTTGAATTGACGTCTTATCTAATCGACGTGGTATTTTAACACCGAAAAATTTGTTGAAAAAATCCTCGTGTAAATAGTCACGATGAGAGGCAAAACAAAAATAATAAAAATGTGCGACTGGAAGGACGGAAGGACGGACACGACATTTTTCTGATCGGTGTTTCGGGGTCCTGGTAACCTAACCTCGTCGAGAAATGTGAAAATCTGGAATACAATTTTTTTCGCGATTACAATACTTACCCAATATAACTTCGTTATAGTGGGAAAAGTGAAAATACCAAAATCTGCAATTGGGTTTCGATTGCGGTTGATAATTCTAAAATAGGTTTCGGGAGCTGTGTTTTTTTTATGCAGAAATTTTTATTTTATATAAGTCACATACATAAGAATATTTATTGTACATGACGAGTTTTATCACCATTATTTTAAATCCAAACAACTATATTGACTCTAGCGTTTTCTTGACAGCGTCGCGAGCATAAGGAATATATGATAAGGAATACCACGCTATAGCCAACGACTGAATTATTACAAATATTAAAGCAAGTCCAGCCTTTCTTAACCACAAAGCAGCTACCAGTGTTAATACGAAAGAAATAATAACAACAATGGTTGCAATAAATCTTGTAGGTGCAAACATTTTTTTGATTTGCTTAAATGGTCCCATTAGAAAACATGTGCTGATCATTGATAAAACATTGCCAATTGTATAAAAAACGGCAAATACTCTGAGATTATAGCTAATAAATAATATTAGAGTTGCGAGAAATGATAATAGCATCCCGGCAACGTAGCAAATGCAAAATCCTTTGATTCTAGTGGACCACGCCAATGTGGATTCATCATCCAAATTTCCAATAATACAATTTTCTTCGTCATTCTGATCGTTTCCAGTTAAAACACGTCTCAGCTTATCCATTTTATGTTGATTTTATTCGCTTTTTGCTTTACATCAAATTATTCTATTGTTGTTTTGACGTTTACTGACGTATTTCGATTGCTTGATTATTTTCATATATTTTATAGAAAAATCGATTATTTTGAAAATCACCTTTAGTAAATTCTGAGCCAACAATACAAAATCTGCAATTGTGGTCCGATTGTGGTACCTGATACTTCTACATATGGGTTTCGGGGCATGTAATTTTTGTGCCAGTGCGTAGTTTCGATTACTTTATTATTTCGATACATTAAAAAATATCCTTACTTATTATAAATCAGCAAATTCGTAAGCAAAAAAAAAATCCAAAATCTGCAATTGTGCTCCAAATACAGTCCTTGACATTTAAGGGTAGGTTTCGTGTATTTCCATACATTTCATAGAAAATTTGCTTTTTTTAAAAATCCCTTATTTATAAATCAGCAAATTCTGGGCCAAAAATCTTTAATCTGCGCGATATACTCTGATTGTGGTTATTGATACCTCTAAAGTAAAATAATTATTGTGCCAACGCGAATTTAGTTTGCTTGATTTTTTCCATACATTTAAAAATCATCTGCATCAGTAAATTCTGAGAAAAAAGTGCCTGAATTCGCACAAACTTTTTATTAATTATAATTTTTAAAAGTAAAACAATAAAAATTCTATTTATATAATTAATTTTAGCGTTTTTAATTCACAGTAGTTCAATTTACAAAATTCTTATTTTTTTTAACAAATGTTCAATTTGGTTTTTTAATTTATAAATTTTTTATAGTAATTATTGGAAATAATTTTTTAATATAAAGAAAAATACCCTTACTCAATTTTAAATAATCGCCAAAAAAAATTGTGTATTCGCAAAAATGGTAATTTCCTGATGTTTCGCGTTTTGCTGTCGCAGATAAAAGAGAATGACTTTTTCTATAAAATTCACCAAGTCGCCGAACTTGATCAGATTTCCCCTTGACTTTTTCGTGGTATCATTCGCGATTCGCGTTTTTTTTAAATATATATAGCAAATTGTTAAACCCCGCGTTTTGAAAATAGATCATTTTGCTGAATATAATCTAGTACTCAGTTTGTGTTAGATACTTCGCCCAAATGTATGCAATTGTGTATATAATTGTACTTTCTTTGACATACAGCAGTGACGTCGCGATTTGTTATTATTTTTAAAGGAAAGACATAACTAAAATACATAATAACAAATAAGTAATTATAAATTAAAAAATACATTTGTGCGCGGTTAAATTTGGTTGGCGATTATTTTCACAACTTTAAGCTAAGATAAGTTTGAATTCAAATTACACAATAATAATAATATAAATAATAATAATGATTTGTTTGTTTTCTTTTTTAGGTTATGTTCTTTAACATAGTCCAGCCCGTTGACGAATATGATAATTTCGTCAACCAAAGAATTAATTTACGGGAAGTTTACAAATTTTAATGATTGGCCTTTTTATAACGTTTGAAGCAGTTTTAATTGTGACGACTCGAATTAATCCTTTTGTATCTGGATGTTCTTATCTTGTAAGATTCTGCCCATCGCCCATTTGCATGAAGGTAAATTCTCTTTAATTAAGACCAGATCTCCAACCTTGATATTTTCTTCTTGGTTTTTCCATTTGGTTCTTTGTTGTAGGTTATTTAAGTAATCTTTGTGGAATCTTTTCCAGAAACTTTGAGCGCGCTGGTTTACTTGCTGCCATCTGGATAATCGTGATTTCGTGATGTCATCTAGGTCATATTCAGGTACTGCTGCTATTGTCGATCCCATCAAAAAATGAGCCGGCGTTAATGCTTCGAACGAATCATCATCTTCCGATATTGGACATAGTGGCCTGGAGTTCAATATTCCTTCGATCTGACATAATAGCGTAGTCATTTCTTCAAAGGTCAGGTGAGAATTCCCAGTAACACGATTAAGATGAGTTTTTACCGACTTCCCATAATCCGCCAAAATGCGGCGCCGAAGGAGGTATATGATGCCAATTTATTTGGTTAGCAGTACAAAATTCTGAAATAATTCTGTTATTTATTTTTAAATTATTGAATTGATATACCTCTTTAAGTGATCTGCTTGCGCCAATGAAATTTGTGCCATTGTCTGCGTAAATATCACTCGGAACATTTCTTCTCGCCGAAAATCTTTTTAACGCTGCAATGAAGGCGTCCGTCGTTAACTCTGTGACTGCTTCAGTATGTATAGCCTTGGTGACCATACAAACAAAAATGGCTATATAGCCCTTCACCAGTTTTGCTCCGCGACCTCTTTTACTAGCTAGAAGGATGGGGCCGGCATAATCGACACCACAACTCAAAAAAGGCCTCGAAGGCGTCACTCGAACGGATGGTAAATTTCCCATAAGCTGCGTCGCTGTCTTTGCCCTATTCTTGAATCGCTCTGCCATTCACAATCCAATATGCTTGCCGGATGAGGTGGGATGTATGTGATGGACCTGGATGGAGATACTTTATATGGTAAAAGGAAATAATTATTCTGCTTAGGATATGGGACTTGGGTAGAATGATCGGGTGTTTGAAATCGTAAGAATATGGTGAGTTTTCCAACCTGCCACCAACACGCAGTAAGCCACTGTCATCAAGAAATGGCGTAAGTGAAGAAAGTTTTTCATCTTTAGCCAACATCTGACCTTTCTGTAATTTTCGTATTTCTTTGGGGTACTCTTGGTGTTGTACCCATTTTAATAGTTTTGATGTGGCTTGGTTGATTTCCTTTAAATTTATCGGCGAATCTTGACGAGTTCCTTTAGGCTTTCTCGCATTTTCTATAAATCGATAGATAAAGCTTAAAATTCTTATCGCTTTGGTGAAGGAAAACGTCTTATTCAGTATTAATTGAAAAGTTTCACTTTCAGCAATCTGGCATTCGGTGGTAAGCAATGGTATTGTGGATGCACGTCTTTTCTCGCAAATTGTGTCATCATAAAAAACCTGTTGTTTGGTGATTGGCCATATGTTTTCCGGTTGATTTAACAACGGTGGTCCATGCCACCATTGTTGTAGTATCATCAGTTTCGAAGGTAAAACACCTCTAGAAGCGTAATCTGCTGGATTATTATCTGACTTGACATGGTTCCAATGATTTCTTGGTAGCAATTGTTGTATCTCAGAGACCCTATTGGCTACAAAAGTCTTCCATTTAGTTGGGTGGTCAGATAACCAAGCAACCAAAACAATGGTGGAATCTGTCCAACCATACACACTCACATCTTCGGAAACCGTTTTCTTTACTTCCTTCATTAACTTTGACAACAAATGAGTACCACATAATTCCAATCTAGGGAGAATATTTGTCTAATAGGTGCAACTTTAGTTTTAGACGTGACAAGTTCTATTCGGATTTCTCCATTCTCTTCTTTAAACCGACTGTAAACCACTGCTGAATAGGCTCGTTCACTCGCATCACAAAACCCATGCAGCTGCATTTCTTTCTTGTTGATGTGTCGTTTTATTTTAAGCTGCTCTAATTGTGGAAGTTCTGATTTAAGCTGATTCCACACTATCGCGATATCATCAGGTAGCTCGTCGTCCCAATCCAATTTTCTTAGCCATAATTTTTGATATAGTATTTTCGCCATGACAATCGACGGCGAAAGTAATCCCAAAGGATCAAAAACTTTGGAAGCATTCGATATTAATGATCGCTTGGTTGGTGTCGCTTCATCGGGTAAATTAACTTTGAAGGATAATTGGTCATTATTTGGGTTCCAGTGGAGGCCTAATATTTTTGTGGTTGAATTAGCTTCTTCGAAAGGAACTATTGATGTATCTCGATCTATCGGATGTTCTAGTAATTCAATAGCGTTGGATTTCCACTTTCGCACGTTGAACCCTCTTAGAGAAAGTATGTTCGTTAATTTATCTTTCAGGTACTTTGCTTCCTCTAAGGTATCCGCACCAGATATATAGTCATCGATATAAAATTTTCCTAGAATTTCGTTACTGATGGTAGGGTATTCTTGTTGAAAATCATAAGCAGCTTGTTGAAGTGATCGAATTGCCAAGAACGCTGAACTAGCCATCCCAAACGTGACAGTAGTTAATTTATAATGCTTTAATGGATCATTCGCCTGTTCTCGCCAAAGGATTCGCTGAAAATCTTGGTCCTGAGTCGTCATCATAACTTGGCGGTACATTTTTTCAATATCAGCCGTAAGCGCAATTTTACCATAACGAAAATTGATCAATGTTGTCCATAAACTGGGTTGGATTGTTGGACCGATCATTAGTAAATCGTTGATAGATTTTCCGTTTGATGTCTTACTCGACCCATCAAAAACGATACGCAGCTTCGTTGTTGTACTATCAGCTTTAGTGACGGCATGATGTGGTAAGTAGTAGCTTGTATTCTCTTGATAGCTCGTCGTTCCGTCTGGTATCTCTACTAAATGTCCTAAAGTGATGTATTCTCGCATGATATTCACATATTCAGTTTTTAATGAAACATCGCGGTTCAATTTTTGCTCTAAATTAATAAACCTTTTTTTAGCAATTCTTAAGGAATCCCCTAATGTTGAAGAAGGCAGTTTGACTACATATTTGCCGTTGGTGTGTCGCTCAAAATTTGCTTTAAAATGATCTTCGCAGTCGATCTCTTCTTTAGAAAAAGGGTTGCACGCAGGAATTTCTTCAATTTCCCAGAATGCCTTGAGAGTTTCGTCGACGTTTAAGCCAATGTGAAAATTCAGACTCGTTGGGCAGTACTCAGTTTCATTTTTAGTTGCTTCGCCCGATAGAATCCATCCAAACATCGAATTTTGCGCAATCAAATTGTCTTCTAAATTATCAATTCGGCCTTCTCGTAACACATTAAAAAAGCGATCTGCTCCAATTATGATATCTACTGCCGCAGGAGTGTAGAAAAGCGGATCTGCCAATTTTAGCGCTTTAATTTTCTGCAAATTGATGGCATTTATTTCGCAAGAAGGTAGACAGCTGGTTAATTTTTGCAAAACAAGAACGTCGATCTGCATAGTTTCTGCCGAAGAGTATAATGATGCAGCCTTGATGGTCAAAATCCCTCTTGTTGATTCGGTACCAGGAGTGAGACCCTTTACAAGTATCTTCGCGTTTTTACGAGGCAATGCCAGTCGCTGAGCACATGACTCGGAAATAAAAGACGCCTGCGCTCCAGAATCCAATAAAACGCGACATCTTTGATACTGGTTTGATGAATCCAGGACTCTAATAACAGCTGTTGGCAGCAAAGCAGTGAATTTCTTGGTTGTAATAGCGTGCGCGACATCTAAACTGTTCGTATTTGTATTTTCCAATGTTGACACACTAGGAACGGCTTCTATATTTAAAATAGTAGTACTTGATGGTGTCTTATGTATATCTTGGTGAAGAGTCGTATGGTGTCTCGCTCGACATATACCGCATCTATACTTTGAACGACATTTTTGTGATTGGGGCCACGAAGCTTCTTCTGTCATGTACGGAAAGTTGCAAAAACTGTTCGCAATTCCTCAGGTAGTGATTTTCGCCGCACTTTAGGCAGGTTATCGATTGGGTATCTGCATGCAACACCTTTAGATTAGAGTGTGGTGTCAATTGGTGGGTGATATGTCTCGAAGGCTGACAACTTTCTAGCGTATCACTTTGCTTACTCAAAAATTCAAAAAAATCATTTATGGTTGGAAATTCAATTCCATAGCTATGTTGAGCCCAATCGAGTTTGGTTGTTTGATCCAATTTATTTACCAAAATGTGAATCAACCAGGGATCACGAGCTTCCGCTTTTGCACCCAAAACTTTAAGCCCTCGTAATACCTCGTCAGAAACGTAAAGCATATGGTGTAGCGATTTGGCTGATGCTTGTTTGATTGAAGGTTGATCCATAAATTGCTTAAGAAGCATGGCAGTTACGTGTTTTTGAATCTCGGCGCAACACCACAACACGACTATAAATTTTAAAATTGTTTCTTAATCACTGGCATAAACACTAAGCAATGTTAATATTTATATAAGCACTATTTATTAATACTGTGTCTCTTGTATATTTTTTTTTTAAATAAATATATATTATATTTATCAAATCACAATCAATGAATTTATTTAATTTCACCAAAAAAAAAAAAAAATTGTTTTTATATATGGCGGATGCTAATTTCATCCGGCTCGAAGGACCATGAATTCGAACAAACTTTTTATTAATTATAATTTTTAAAAGTAAAACAATAAAAATTCTATTTATATAATTAATTTTAGCGTTTTTAATTCACAGTAGTTCAATTTACAAAATTCTCATTTTTTTTAACAAATGTTCAATTTGGTTTTTTAATTTATAAATTTTTTATAGTAATTATTGGAAATAATTTTTTAATATAAAGAAAAATACCCTTACTCAATTTTAAATAATCGCCAAAAAAAATTGTGTATTCGCAAAAATGGTAATTTCCTGATGTTTCGCGTTTTGCTGTCGCAGATAAAAGAGAATGAGTTTTTCTATAAAATTCACCAAGTCGCCGAACTTGATCAGATTTCCCCTTGACTTTTTCGTGGTATCATTCGCGATTCGCGGTTTTTTTAAATATATATAGCAAATTGTTAAACCCCGCGTTTTGAAAATAGATCATTTTGCTGAATATAATATAGTACTCAGTTTGTGTTAGATACTTTCAAATAACTTATATATACTATAATGGCGGTAGGTACAATTTTTCATACTAAACTCGCGATCCAACATAATTTCGTTCAAATTTCGATAACTTATTTGAAATTTCGTTAAAACTAAGTATCAGAATATTTTGATAGATGGCGGCACCAACAATTTTATTGATTTTTTTTTTTTTTTTACTTGTACTTTTTGTGTTTTATGCGTGTATTCTGTGTTTTTAAATTATTTTTTCGTGTTTTTGTGATTTATATAAATATAATTACATATATACATATTATATATACGTGTGCTGTACCTGTACATAAGTTTATAGTATATAATAAGTTTTTATTTTACTAAATTTAAGTTTCTTAGATAATAATAATCATCTCCAAACAATAGTATGTAGATTCTTCAAATCATTTATATATATTAATTAAACAAATAATTGAATTATATTTTAAAATTAGAATGTTTCATTTTTGTAAAACATACAACATGCAAAAAATTGGAGTGAGAAACAAGCTCACGAAATTTATTCATATAAATGAAATGAAATAAAAATTCTTTAAAAATTCAATTGGTTATTTTATTTTATTGGTTGTTTTTTTTAGTACTGTAATTAAAATTTTTTAGATTTTCACCGTGCGCAATAGAGAACTGTCGGTAGATCTGGTGGAAAAAAATTGAACCTTGGTTAGTATATTAAAATATAACATTTACAATTTGTATACAAAGCGCAATATAAATTTTACAAAAAGGCCGGGTAAATATTTATTAATTGTAAATGAAATTATGTTATAATTTGGAAGTGTTCGATTATATTCTATTAACAAAGATATAAGCTCTTTAAGATACTTGTTATAAATACATAAGAAGCGGTGAAAAGTTGAAGAATCTTTATAAAAAAAAGTGTATAATGTAGAGGTTATGTTTTTGTTAGTTCGAAAACTTATTGAATTTATTAATGAAATTAAATAGATATATGTACAATCGTTATATCAACATGAGTGATTTGAAATATCCATTTCATCTAGATTATTCTGGAGTAGGTATGTCAGAAGCTAATAAAATGAATAAAAAATCATTAAGACACTGTGGAATACCGCAATGCAACAATTACCAATCAGCAGAAGTGTCGATGCATTTGATTCCAAAAATAGTGTTAGATTCGAAGATGGAGCTGGCAAAATGGTCGGTTATTTTACGGATGTGGAAAAATTCCCCAAATTTTTTGTGATATGCAATGAGCATTTTAAAAGGGGGCAAATTTTAACAGCTTTCCCGAGTGGTAAACAAAAATTTACGAATGGCGCTTTGCCAAGTCTTAAGTAGATGTTGTAATACCAAACCAACTATTATTAGAGAATTAGTGCTGGAGTTTGAATCAATCCCAACAGGTTGAATCCAGCCTGCGTTCAATATCTCCTCACCCTCACGAATGGACTTTTTGAAGTGAGAAAATATTCAATTATCTACGTGAGCGAAATTATAATATTCTCACATAACTCTACATTTGGACAACTTGTCGTAGACATTATTGCAAATAAACCTATAATTCAAAATGAATATTTATTTATAACGCCCGAATTGCTTATACCCTTGACAGACTAGGGATTAGCTAAGCGCGATTAGTAATTTTTTCGAGATTAGCTGTAGTGTGTCAAGTTGAAGATTAGCTAATCTCGTTTTATTTGAGGATTAGTGACTAATCGAGATTAGTGCACTAATCCTTGAAAATTTTCGAGCTCATCTCGTTGTATTGGGTTTAGTGATGGTACAAGTGGCACTACAATGTGAAATAATTATTTAAACATTGCTGAAAATGCAAGTGGCCTGAATTTACGATAGAAGTTGTAAAATCAGTGACATCTTAAAAAATTTGTGCTGAATAAATTTTGAGGAAATAGAAAATCTAGTGTGTTTTAATGTATAAATCTTAGAAATATTGAATTAAAAAATGAGTCCAGCTGATTTACCAGCTATATTTCAGCGAATCACCATAATAATATTTTATTTCTCTGCAAAAAACTAATCCCTAGTGTGTCAACTCATATGGATTTGTGGTGGATTAGCTAATCTCGTTTCACTAATCGCGCTTAGCTAATCCCTAGTCTGTCAGTGGTATTACAATTAGAATAATTTCATTAATAAGTTCAATAAATATTCGAACTAACAAAAGCATAACCTCTTAATTTTAGATTTGTTTACATAAATATTATTCTATTTTCACTGCCTTTTATAAAATATCACATTTTGTATAACATATCTTTTAAAGAAGGAAAATAATTGTTAATTGAACATAATTCAGCTTTATGAAATTATAATAGAATTTAATTTAAAAATAATGAATATTTACGCGCTATTTTTGTTGAATTTATATTACGCTTTGCATACAAATCATAAATGTCACATTTTGATATACTTACCTAGCTTATTTTTAATATAGATAGATGTCACTACCCCGAACATTGATAGTTCTCAATAGCTAATATAAACAACATAATTTAGTTTTTTTCGTTCAATAAAAAAAATATCGTCGTTAAATCACTGTGCTGCTATCTAGCAAAATCGTCCGAAACTATCGATGTTGGTTCGATATTTTTGAGCAATCGCCCTTATATTTATATATAAGTTATTTGGATACTTCGCCCAAATGTATGCAATTGTGTATATAATTTTACTTTCTTTAACCATAGACAATTATAATAGATTTCTCATTTGACTAAAAACACAAAAATGAAATAAAAATTTTCCATTCAAATGTTATGGTTGTATTGCATATACGTATTATATTTGCAACGCATTCTAAAATCATTGCCTTATAAAATACACAACACAACGATAACATCGGAATTATCAGAAGTTTTGTTTTTTTCCTTTAGTTATAATGACATGAGAAATCTAGTATGAATGTCTATGCTTTAACATTACAGCAGTGACGTCGCGATTTGTTATTATTTTTAAAGGAAAGACATAACTAAAATAATAACAAATAAGTACATAATTATAAATTAAAAAATACATTTGTGCGCGGTTAAATTTGGTTGGCGATTATTTTCACAACTTTAAGCTAAGATAAGTTTGACTTCAAATTACACAATAATAATAATATAAATAATAATAATGATTTGTTTGTTTTCTTTTTTAGGTTATGTTCTTTAACAGTGCCAAAACTTGCAATAGTTTGTAACGCTATGACCTTGCGGTCACGCATTATCAGAACATCCAGAAGACACTACCTACAGCATTTGATCGGCTCACCCTCAGTATGGGGTGATAATTTGGTGGTGGCCTTCCTGGATCGAGATAGCTGCCTAAAATAATAATTATTCGGATTAACTTATCTCTAACACGCCCACAAATACGCGACATGACGCTTCTCCCTTTTCCCCCGACATTTTGTTTTGTTGTTATAACCAATAACATTAACATAAAGTATATTTTAAAATAAACAAAAAATAATTAATTACTGCAAAATTATTATGCTTTATATCGTTATGTTACTGTGCAAAAGAAAAAAAAATGCATAATCAAACTGATTGAAAGTCCTACTCGAAAAATAAACATCTTGTTGGTTCGGCTGATGTGATGAGAACCCAGAACTCTGCGTGTCTCGATCACCTGTATAAAAAAAAAATAAAGAAATGTCTGCTCACCGCAGCACGTTAAGAACTAAAGCGAGGAAAGAAAAATCAATTTGATTAGTTCGCTATACTTTACCGAAATGAACAGAACAAATAAATGGTTGTAACCAACAATGGATTACCTCGCTGTTGCTAATACAGTAATACTGTTAAACACGTTGCTAATCTTCCCTTTTCTCTTCTGTTTGTATCGTGTGGTTAATTTATGTGAATCTCACACGTATCTCCTGTTTTATGTGATACACTTTGGTACACCACACAGACTCGTTACAAGTACTAACTTTACCTTTATATCGAATAATGTAAATTATTTTGCACGAAATTTCGGGTATCTTTGTTAATCCGATTATTTTTCGTTCCGTTTCCCAGAAATTTTTTGCCCATTTTCTGTTTTTCATAATTTTCTTTTCTACTCTAACTTGAATTAATTACACTCCGCTAGTTGGAAAAAGTGACAAGATGGGCACCCAAGAGATAAACCTAATTCGAGTACGTTGAATCCAATCGTGCTAGTCCCATTTCAAAGTTAGTCCAAATTTTTGAGATATCGCTTTCGACATGTTTTGGATTAGAGTCAAAAATTTGACAAAATATACACTAATTTTCTCGTTGATAGCTCTTGGATAGTTAAGATTTTTGTTTTGCTTTCCTTAGCAAAATTGTTCCTATTATTCCGGCCAATAATTTTGCCAATCAATTAAATATGAAAAATGGCATTCCAGTGAGTCTTTTTATACAAAATGTCGTAAAAAACGGGCATTTTTTTCGTTTTTCACCAATAGTATTTGAACCATTAATATTTTCGTTATGTTTTCTTCAGAAAAGTTGCTGCGCAAGTCAAGACAAATAACTTTTCTGAACATATTACGACCGAAAAACCACATCCACATTCACATTTTTGTGTTATTTTTTTTTTTTCTTCTCATTTCGACGAAACACTTTTTTTATCATTTTTTGACCATTGATTGAAACCGATCGAATAGACATCGCATCGACAAATATAGATCCAATAGGAACTATTTAAAAAAAATTTTATCGATTCAGTCGATTGTATAATAATGATTTTTTATTATTTTTTCGAAAATAAATCAACATTTTTTCATTTGTTTTCATTATTTCAATTTTAAATCTAGTTAAATGCATGGAAATGTAACATAACCAAAAAGGACATAAAACCAAATTTCGCACAACATATAAAAACTGAAAATCAAAAGTACACTGAATTCAATAAAAATTTAACCATTTTACACAGAATCAAAAAAGGACCGAAATTAAACAGGTTTAGAAGAGCTGGAAATATACAAAAACAAAAACAATTTACTTAACGACAAAATCAACACCAAAATCACCGATGTGAAGTTTCTAACAAAAAATGGTATCCGCCCACATGGCCGACAACCACTTCGCCGACAACTACATGGCCGACAAGAATGTTGGCCGACAGACCAAATGGCCGACACAACCACATCGCCGACAGGACAGATGGCCGACACAACCACATCGCCGACAGGACAGATGGCCGACACACCACATCGCCGACAGGACAGATGGCCGACACACCACATCGCCGACAGGACAGATGGCCGACAACTACATCGCCGACAAGACAGATGGCCGACACAACCACATCGCCGACAGGACAGATGGCCGACACACCACATCGCCGACAGTACAGATGGCCGACAACCACATTGCCGACAGGACAGATGGCCGACACACCACATCGCCGACAGGACAGTTGGCCGACACAGCCAAATCTTCGACAAGACAGATAATATTAATTAATATTTTTATTTCGATCACTGAAAATTATTCGAAATGGTTGACATGCCGAATTTTTTTTCCGTTCAAATAGTGATCGGGGGATTTGCCTGCAAGACAAAATCTTGTTTTTTATAATTTTGTTTTCCGAAATAATTATTTCGATTATTTTATAGTGAAATAATGAATATTTAGTGAAATAGTTTTTCTGGGATCGGAATATTTTGTTATTTCTTTTTTTTATTAATCTTGCAGCTACAAAATGTTGCAACTACAAAATCTTGCATAACAAAATAGTGCAATTATTTTCCTTTTTATTAGGTGTCATTAATAGATTCTATATAATCCGCTCCTACGTGCGGCACGCAGTGCGACATGTTTGCTGATCCTGGCTCCTACATCCCCCGAACTTCAAATCTAAAGCCCCTCGGAGGGCTAAGCGGGGGGGAGCGCAGCGACCTCCCGCGTGCCCGTGAGAGTTAACGAAGCCGTTAGCCTTTACAATTCTAAGTTAAATTAGTTTATGTCATTTTTCAGTTTATGTGATCCCCACTTTAACGGATACAAAAAATCGGCATGTCAACAATTTCGAATAATTTTCAGTGATCGAAATAAAAATATTAATTAATATTATCTGTTCTGTCTTGTCGGCGATATAGTTGTCAGCCATCTGTCCTGCCGGCGATGTGGTGTGTCGGCCATCTGTCCTGTCGGCGATGTGGTTGTCAGCCATCTGTCGTGTCGGCGATGTGGTGTGTCGGCCATCTGTCCTGTCGGCGATGTAGTTGTCGGTGATATGGGCTGTCGGCGAAATGGTTGTCGGCCATCTGTCCTGTCGGCGATGTGGTGTGTCGGCCATCTGTCCTGTCGGCGATGTGGTGTGTCGGCCAACTGTCCTGTCGGCGATGTGGTGTGTCGGCCATCTGTCCTGTCGGCAATGTGGTTGTGTCGGCGATCTATCCTGTCATCGATGTGGTTGTGTCGGCCATATGTCTTGTCGGCGATGTAGTTGTCGGCGATATGGCCTGTCGGCGAAATGGTTGTCGGCCATGTGACCCATACCCCAAAAAATAGCCAATAACAAAAAATATGTATGGGTTAGTAATTTGAATACTTAAAATCCAATAAGAATTTTAATTTTTTATTAGGATTGTTCTCTAAGCTATGGTAATGTGAGGGAAATCAACGCACTTAGAAAAAAAAGGAGTAAAGTATAGGGTGTCGTATTGAACATAAAGGCAATAACAAATATGTTTGGGCTTCCAACTTATATCATGGGAATAAAGTCGATTAATTTAATTCCGACCATGACAGCTTTCGTGCATGTATGTATAATGGTGAAACAATAAAGTGTCAAACAGCAATTACAAGAGATAAATCTAAGTAGCGGTGTATGCGGTTAGCTGGCGTAGGATAATATCAAACAACTTTGAGCTCCCCAACTTCATATCATGGGGATACAGTCGAATAATTTAATTCCGACCATGACAGATTTCGTGCATGTATAATGGTGAAACAATAAAGTGTCAAACAGCAATTACAAGAGATAAATCTAACTAAAGTCTCCCGAAATATAGCCCTTAGTCGTGGGCAATTACATATCAATTAAAAGCATTACTTTTAATTTAAAGATACGATTGCTTAGGTTGGTTCTTCGGATTCATGCCTTATGTATAATATTATCGCAATGACGTCAACAGGCGGCAAAATAACCCGCGTCGCGAACCTCTGATTTCGACCTATTTAAATGCTTCAACCAGGGTAGCCAGAGAATACCTCATCCGATCAGAGATCTGATGGTGTCAATTTTTGCGTAAAAAACCAGTAGTGGTTAATTTATGTTAAATTAAATTAATTATTCTCCACATAAATTTTAAATAAAATAACAAAGTACAAAACAGCGAATTACAATCAACCATGAGAATCTCTTACCTGATCGAAGCAATTCTGGTGTCAATGCGTAAAGAAACTGTGGCAGATAACTTATTGTTAATTAAAATAATTAATCTCATCTAATTGACGTATTCTGCATTTTGTGAAGAATGGATACATTTCAGATATTCATTATCTTCATTTGAAAAGCTTATCAGCAACCGATAATTGCTCTTTTTGCTGCATTGGGTTAATTCCTCTTTACAATCTAGATAAATTGGACCGCTTCTATAATTAATGTGTGATCTCCATCACAGTTGCTAAGTTTTCTCACTGATGCTTCCATTTTATCTTTGTTGCAGAACTTTGAGTTATGGAGGTCGTTTCATATAATACTAGTATGAATGATTTGTCTTTATTGCGAACAAAACGAGTTCGTGTGTAGCGCGACGTACGGTTAATTGTTAACGTTAAAACAGAAACGTTTCAAAATTGTGTGTCATGGGCGGAATTAAATTAATCAACTTTATCCCCATGATATGAAGTTGGGGAGCTCAAAGATACTTGATATTATCCTACGCCAGCTGACCGTATACTCCGCTACTTAGATTTATCTCTTGTAATTGCTGTTTGACACTTTATTGTTTCACCATAATACATGCACGAAATCTGTCATGGTCGGAATTAAATTAATCGACTTTAGCCCCATGATATGAAGTTGGGGAGCTCAAAGATAATTGATATTATACTACGCCAGCTGACCGTATACTCCGCTACTTAGATTTATCTCTTGTAATTGCTGTTTGACACTTTATTGTTTCACCATTATACATGCACGAAATCTGTCATGGTCGGAATTAAATTAATCGACTTTAGCCCCATGATATGAAGTTAGGGAGCTCAAAGATAATTGATATTATACTACGCCAGCTGACCGTATACTCCGCTACTTAGATTTATCTCTTGTAATTGCTGTTTGACACTTTGTTGTTTCACCATTATACATGCACGAAATCTGTCATGGTCGGAATTAAATTAATCGACTTTAGCCCCATGATATGAAGTTGGGGAGCTCAAAGATAATTGATATTATACTACGCCAGCTGACCGTATACTCCGCTACTTAGATTTATCTCTTGTAATTGCTGTTTGACACTTTATTGTTTCAAAATAATACATGCACGAAATCTGTCATGGTCGGAATTAAATTAAACAACTTTATCCCCATGATATGAAGTTGGGGAGCTCAAAGATGTTTGATATTATCCTACGCCAGCTGACCGTATACTCCGCTACTTAGATTTATCTTTTGTAATTGCTGTTTAACACTTTATTGTTTCACCACTACACATGCACGAAATCTGTCATGGTCGGAATTAAATTAATCGACTTTATCCCAATGATATGAAGTTGGGGAGCTCAAAGATAATTGATATTATCCTACGCCAGCTGACCGTATACTCCGCTACTTAGATTTATCTCTTGTAATTGCTGTTTGACACTTTGTTGTTTCACCATTATGTATGCACGAAATCTGTCATGGTCGAAATTAAATTAATCGACTTTAGCCCCATGATATGAAGTTGGGGAGCTCAAAGATAATTGATATTATCCTACGCCAGCTGACCGTGTACTCTGCTACTTAGATTTATCTCTTGTAATTGCTGTTTGACACTTTGTTGTTTCACCATTATACATGCACGTAATCTGTCATGGTCGAAATTAAATTAATCGACTTTAGCCCCATGATATGAAGTTGGGGAGCTCAAAGATAATTGATATTATCCTACGCCAGCTGACCGTATACTCCGCTACTTAGATTTATCTCTTGTAATTGCTGTTTGACACTTTGTTGTTTCACCATTATACATGCACGAAATCTGTCATGGTCGAAATTAAATTAATCGACTTTAGCCCCATGATATGAAGTTAGGGAGCTCAAAGATAATTGATATTATCCTACGCCAGCTGACCGTATACTCCGCTACTTAGATTTATCTCTTGTAATTGCTGTTTGACACTTTGTTGTTTCACCATTATACATGCACGAAATCTGTCATGGTCGAAATTAAATTAATCGACTTTAGCCCCATGATATGAAGTTGGGGAGCTCAAAGATAATTGATATTATACTACGCCAGCTGACCGTATACTCCGCTACTTAGATTTATCTCTTGTAATTGCTGTTTGACACTTTATTGTTTCAAAATAATACATGCACGAAATCTGTCATGGTCGGAATTAAATTAAACAACTTTATCCCCATGATATGAAGTTGGGGAGCTCAAAGATGTTTGATATTATCCTACGCCAGCTGACCGTATACTTAGATTATCTCTTGTAATTGCTGTTTGACACTTTATTGTTTCACCATAATAAATGCACGAAATCTGTCATGGTCGGAATTAAATTAAACAACTTTATCCCCATGATATGAAGTTGGGGAGCTCAAAGATGTTTTATTTACTTTTGGACCAGCATGCCATAGGAAAATAACTAAAATGTGAAATAAAAAATTAATAAAAATCTTATTGGATTATTCGCCATTTTTTTGTTAGAAACTTCACATCTGAAAATTGTTATTGGATTTGTATATGTATGTGTTTATTGTTTTTTGTTAGAAACTTCACAGGCTCCCAAAATCAATAAAATTTACTACTTACTTGTATTGAAAACTTAAAAACAAAGAGGTGCCGACTAGTATATAAACAGCTTCAAAATAAATTATGTAACAGTAGAAAAAACAAAATCAAAGAAGAGATTATTCTCGAAATCGATAGTTCTAAAAAAGTTAAAAAATTGTCACAATAAGGAAGAAATAAAAACTACATTATAAAATAAAAATAAAAGGTTTTTCATTTAAATATATAAAGCGGCAAAAAAAACCGCAGATTTATATCGACTATATTTTTCAAAAAATGTTATTAGTGACGTAATTTGGACGCCGTCTATTGTTTGTACGGCATGCATTTTCCATCTGCATAGATGGTAAAATACTGGAGCCGCAATGTCATTTAGTGTCCCGATGATATGGATAGCTCCACCAGTACATGATCCAGTTTAATGTTATGGGTGCGTTAATTATATTCTCGGTACAAACAGAAAAAAATTGTTTCTTTGACATAAACTGCAACGACATATGCTGAATTACCGCTGCCGCATTCAGATGAAATTCCTGTTCCGGAAAGATCAAACCCTACTGAAGTATATTTACCACCAATATTTGAATCTGATGAAACCGAAGAAACACCCGTATCAATGAAATAACCATCAAATGTCACTGCGCCACTCAATCATATTGAAATCTCGCAAAATCGTTTGGAGTCCAAAGTGATATCTCAAAAATGGGGACTAACTTTGAAATAGGACTAGCACCATTGGATTCGAATTAGGTTTACCTCTTGGTTCCCTAGCTTGTCACAAAAATAAACTGGGCGATTCAAGCAGAGTGTTATTTAGTTCGTAAATTATGACAAATTTGCTGACACAGGAATAGCTCTGTGTGAATGTGACGAAGAAAAAATTGTAAGAGAATTTGGTTGTATCGGTTCATTCCTTAGGTAAATATAAAATGAATAATGTGGTTCAAACAGTCCAGTCATGAGAAGATTGATTTTTTTATAATCGTCGGCTCATCAGTTTGAAACTGGATTAAATTCTCTTACAATTTTTCGGAAATATTAACATCACATAAATTAAAATAACTTTCTGTTTTTGTTAAAACAACGTTTTATATATATTTGTTGACACAATAATTACAGGTTTCGGGACCTGTAATTATTGTGCCAACGCGAATTTAGATTGCTGGATTAATTTCATACATTTAATAGAAAATACGATTTTTTTTCAAAATCAAAAAATACAACATCTCCAATATTGCTCCGATTGTGGTTTTTGAAAATCTAATGACTAGTTTGGGACCTGTATTCGTTGTGTCACCGCGCAATTAGGCTGTTTGATTATTTACATACATTTCATAGAAAATTGCACTTTTTTAAAATTATCTTACCATAAATCACAAATTCTTGAGCAAAAAGATCTAACAACAGCAATTGTGCTATGATTGCAGTTCTCGATACTTCAATATACGGAAACAATCAAGCAATTAAATTGCTGGATTGTTTCTATATATTTTAAGATCACTTTTCTATAAATCAGTAAATTCTGAGAAAAAATATGCCAAAAATGTACAATAGCCCTTTGTTTGCCTCTAACCGCTATATCACTTAAGATTTAAGATAGCTTCGGGGACCTGTAATTATTGTGAGCAGGCGCATTTAGATTGCTTGATCATTTTCATACATTTCATAGTGAATTCGATTTTTGGGAAATCACTAAATCTGAGTCAGTAAATTAAAAATCTGCGGTTGTACTCCGATTGCGGTTCTTGATACTTCTAAAGATAGGTTTTGAATCCTCTAATTGTTGTGCCAACGCGCTCTTAGATTGCTTGATCATTTCCATACATTTCATAGAAAATTTGATTTTTGAAAATCACCTTATTATAAATAATCAGCAAATTCTGAGCCAAAAAAATATAAAATCTGCAATTGGTTTTCGATTGCAGTTCTTGTTACTTCTTAAGATAGGTTTCGGGACCTGTAATTGATGTGCCAATGCGCATTCAGATTGTTTGATTATTTCAATACATTTATTGGAAAATTCGATTGTTTTGAAGTAAATTCTAAGCCAATTGAAAATTCTTTAAATCAACAAATTCTGAGCGACAAAAATCCAAAATCTGCGCAATTGTGCTTCGATGTGGATCTTGATATCTATAAAGATAGATTTAGGGACATGTAATTATTATGTATAAATTGTTTTCGGCTTTTTATAGACAACATACTATTTGTAATGACATACTCATTATTTTCGATTTGGCAAATCAGAAAAATAATGGAGTCATACTCCTAATATATCTACCAGCAAAAGTAGAAAATATTCATCCCCTCCCCCCTTTTTCTTTCCCGCAGAGTCAATACAAAATGTATCAACTCTCAAAAATGAGAAATCTCTTTGAGATTTTGTGTTGGTAATTCGGTTTCGTACAGAAAAGTAAGGTCTACTGGTCTACTCATCAGGTAGCTACGACCGAACTACAAAAATTCAACTCTCGAAAAATACATTAAGTATTTAACTAGAGGGTATTGAGTTAGCGAATTATATTCACTAACTCGATCTCAAAATCCCAAGCAGAAATCTCATTTTGTGTGCGTATAATGCCCGCACTAATATTTACGATGTTAAAATTGTCTGATTTAATATAAATTGTTTTCGGCTTTTTATAGACAACATACTATTTGTAATGACATACTCATGTAGTTCGGTCGTAGCTACCTGATGAGTAGACCTTACTTTTCTGTACGAAACCGAATTACCAACACAAAATCTCAAAGAGATTTCTCATTTTTGAGAGTTGATACATTTTGTATTGACTCTGCGGGAAAGAAAAAGGGGGGAGGGGATGAATATTTTCTACTTTTGCTGGTAGATATATTAGGAGTATGACTCCATTATTTTTCTGATTTGCCAAATCGAAAATAATGAGTATGTCATTACAAATAGTATGTTGTCTATAAAAAGCCGAAAACAATTTATATTAAATCAGACAATTTTAACATCGTAATTATTATGGCAATGCGCATTTAGATTGCTTGATTATTTCTATACGTTTCATAGAAAATTCGGTTTTCTTGAAAGGTCAAAAGATCCAAAAACAGCAATTGTGCTTTTATTGCAGTTTTTGATACTTCTAATGAGTTTTGGGGCCTGCAATGGTTTTGCTAATGCGCATTTAGATTAGGAAGAAATGCCAAAATCTGAAGTTGGTCTTCGATTACGGTTTTTGATAAAATCACCTTACCATAAATCAGCAAACTCTGATTGGCGTACACTTTTTTGCTTCGTTCAAACTACATCTTCATAATTTTTTACTTCTTATAACCTACATATTTATTATCTAATTAATTTCAATCTGATTAAATAATTATAGAGAAAGCATTCTCCCCAATTTCCCGTAAAGTATTTTCTTACACTTCAATATAACAAGTAGGAACAAACAACGAACAAATAGATCAATTACTGTTATCCTGTCTAACGTATAATTAATATAAAGAAATAAACAACCACATCTATAAAGATCGAACCAGATAGTGTAGTATCACTAATAGCATTTATCTTGGATAGTTTTCCCTCATGAATAATAGCAAAATTATAGAAAAAGTAATCTGGGTTATGTTTATTCTTAGAAAAAATCCTACCTGGCTAGCTAACATCGTATACAGTCCAAAACTAACAAAAATATTATTTTGTGATTGCTATGTTTAGTTAATTGACAAAATAACTAAATCAACCCCAATTGTATCTCCGAGTCGATCTCAACTAATCATCAACTAGTAAATTATCACAATGTTTGCATAAAAATTAATTTAGTAATTATTAGATGGAAAAGCTTGAGAAGGCATCAACAAACAAAAAACAAAAAAAAAAATAACAGATGAAATCTTAATTATGGCACACAGTAAATATTTGAAAATCGATATTCATTTTCCCAAAAGATGACATGGCAGAAAAAAAAACGAAACTACACAACTTTTACCTTGTTTGAATGTACTGTGAACATACGAAAATTTGTATTTACTATACAAACATAAACATGAATGAAAAACCAAACGATAAAACCAACAGACATTATTAGATTTGAACCAGAAACTAATTTAATTTTCCCGTTTTTTTATTTATATTTTATATGGCAGTCTCAAATCCCTTATCAGACAATCCCCAAAATTCATAGCAAGCGTATGGATGTGTACACATATAATAACTATAGAGATATAAAGTGATATAGTAAAAATACCACACCTTTTACAACAAACCGTACAAAACGTATACACAACACAAAAATTAGCAAATAACAAAATTGGATCTAATTTACGTACATATATACACACATATGTGACAATGACAACACAAACTGTTAAAAATAAAACCGAAATTAAATTTGTAGAATAAAGAGCAACCCTAGCGCTCCATGGGGAGTTCTTTTACAATAAATTAATAATCCTTACCTAACATTGTGTATACTAAGTATATGTATATAACATCGTGTTTTTAACCTATAGTATTTGATTATTGTTTAATGGTTTCAGGTAAAATTGAATTATGCGATACAATACTCTGGTTGTAGCCCAATTCTAGGTGAATTTTGATTCCACTCAAACTTTTTTGCCAGTTTCATTAATTTTCAAAATTGTCTAAACAATTAAAATATGTATTTTCAAAATGTCTTGAAAACTTCCACTATCTGCTGAAACTGGAAAATTCCTACCATATGGTATTTCATCAATATGGTATTGATCAAATTTTCTCGCTAGCGTTAGCAGCAAACACCAACTGATACATGCAATTGCTGATAGGAATATTTCGTGTAAGGTAACAAATAATCTCCTTGAAAGAACTGTGAATCATCAATGGTAGAATTTTGTTTTGCAGCCCTGGGTTTAAATCCCATTGAAGGCTACAAAAAATTTGTCACGATTAGGTCTGGTAAATGTGGTATTACTATGTAGTTTTTCCGTCAAAGGACATTAAATCCACTATAGAAGAGTAACATTATCGTCAAAGAAGCACAGGTATTGTAGTTAATAATGAAAATTCTTATTTAATACAATTAAAGATACATTCGCTACCCAACCGGTCATTCAATTTATTGAACGTTAATGTGCGAACCAACGACCAAACAAACTTTGAGTTTTTACCAATTGAATACCCTCATCAATAGTAAGCAGAAAGTCACAAGCTGTAATAGCGAAAGAAACAATGACGCTTCTTGCTTCTAAATAAATATGCCTTTGAAGATATATTAAAAACAAAATGTATCAAAGGATAACAATAACCAGAATTAATTCTTCCTTAGAGTTCAAAATTTATCGAAAACCCACGTATACAGACGCCATTATACCTAACTCTTCAAACCATCCCCATAATATTAAAATGACAGCTTTCCACTCATTCTTAGATAGATTAATAAACATTCATTTGACCAAATCCAATTATAACAAAGAGCTTAATATAATTTTAGAAATAGCAGCGAATAACGGTTAAGCAGCTAAGACTATATTAAAGCTATTAAACAGAAAACTGAAACATAAAGCTTTAGCTAACATTTATCCACCTGATAGCCCAATGCCGAAAAATTGGCACCGCTTAGAGCATATAGGAAAAACTAGCCAACGGATTAGTAACATCGTGACACAATATACAGATATTAGCTTTGTTTTTTATAACAATAATACAATTAAGAAAATGATTTTTAACAACAAACCAAGAATTGATCGCCTTTCCAAGTCTGGCGTTTATAAGATCAATTGCAATGATTGTAGTTCCTCTTGTATCGGACAGACTGGGCGCAATTTTAAAGTTAGAGTTAAAGAACATTTATCTGTGCAGCGATTTTGGTCGCAAAATGAGGATTGAGGATTGAGAATTTTGTATATGTACACAACGTATAGTATACATTTTGCTATTGTGTGCCGTAAAATTTTGTTTATTGTATTAGTGTATTTTCTCATGCGTTTCCTCGTGGTAAGTATCAAAAATAAACGAATCGGGTGAATCGGTTCAAATTTTTGGTGCTTACGCTCGCCTTGAGTTATTTTTCCCTTTCTTCTGACATGGGGAATTCATAAATATTTTTGTGTCTATTGTTGTTTATTGTTCAAGCAGATTGTGATAATTGTGATATAATATAATTTATAATTTTTCTTTTCATTAATTATTTATTGATTTTCATAAAAAAAAAATTATAACTAATAACAATTTAGGTATAATTTAATTAAATTGGCCCCTTACATTAAGTTACCAACAATTAATTCTAACGACAAAAATTAATTAATTTCGCAAAATTTTTTTTAATTTTTAATAAAGGATTAATTTTGCTACATCAATTTTTTTTAAATCAATTAATTAATTAAAATTTTAATTATGAATTAATTCATTTTTAAGAATTAATTGTGTAATATTTAATTATTATTGAAAAGTAATTAATTACGCCACATAAAAATTTTCGGTCCTCAATTTCGGTTAACAGTAATATAAATGATTTTTAATTTATAAATTCTTCTTATTGAATTTACATTACATCTCGCTTTTTTATTTGCTGTGTATATGCTACAATAAAATTTCTCCATCCTCGGACATAACATCGTATAGCATAGCAACCGACCATCATGAGTTGCAACACAATACTAAACCAAATAAGCAAAATCATTTTGTTTTCTAACTTTTTTGTGTTTTTTTTGGTTAATATTTTTTATTTTGAGTCTCGCTTCGTACTTCGTAGTCGTAAATATTTTTAATTTTTTTTTTATTTCGAAATTTGTTGTTCTATCTCAGTCCCCTCAATATTTAATACATCAATCGTTCTCTTTTGAGCTTATTCCTCTTATTTGTATCATGTTATACCCATTACTCGCGTCATTTTATCTCTCTTATTTGCATCATATTAAACGAAAAATTGAAACAAAAAATGCACATTCAACACCAATACACTTTACCAATACTATTGCCTTCCGGTAATCCTCAAATGAATCCTCATTTTGCGACCAAAATCGCTGTACTGGTAGCCATGAATCATCCCTTTATAATCATTTAACGTTAGAAAATCACACATCCAGTTTAAACAATTTAAAAATATTACATGTACGTACGTACAACCAAAAAGCAGACGTTTAGACAACTTAGAATCTTACGAAATCCGAAAAGCTATATTTCTTAACCAAAATATCCTCAACGAACGGAGAGAAATCCGTTTCTCACCAATACCGACCCCGCACTGTTTTATTCCCTTCCCATACTCATACCATCCCATAAAATGACTAATACGTCGGGTTTTAATAAAATAAAGAAGGGGGGAGAAAAACAATATCTGGAATTTTGTTATTCGGCCGTTGACTAATCAATAATCATATACCTGTGTTTAAATCACCCGGCTTTTAAAAAATAACAAAAACGATGTGTTTTAAGCTAAAGATGAATTTGTACCTGTTTATCAAAGGCAAATAAACAAATCACTTTTTTTATTTATGTCTATTTGCTGCTATTCCCATCACTGTATGTACGGTAAAGCTGCACAACTAAAAATAAACAACACCAATTTATGAATTACTCATACTTACAAAAGCTGCATAGAATTTATTCCATTTAAAGAGCTGATCTTATTTATCCTAAAAATTAGAATTATATATTAATGTTGTTTAGTATTTTAGAATTATATAATTAAACACTTAACTTTGTAAATTATTGTACATTCTGTACTCCAAATTACGTAAACAAAATAATTTCTGTCAACTCAAAACAAAACAAAAAAAAATGTCAATCGCAATTTTTTTTAATTGTAATAAGTTGGTAGTAAGAAGAGTATGATTGATGCAAATTTATTACTATACCATAATAGCGCAAAATTTGAATGTTACCATACAAATTTCTTTTACTAAATTTAGCAAAATTTACACCTATCTTAGTTTGTAAAAAGCAAAAATCACTCTCTTCTTACTTTGGCGATTGGACAAGAAACAACAAAATTAGTCGGAAAATTATAAACACAATAAAATTCATTTTTTGTATAAGTTATCAAATAAATAGAAACTTTTATTTTGGAATTGGTGTGAGATACGACAAGTGGCATACAATTACTACCGAGAGATTTAGTAATAATTATAAAATTTAAAGATCGACTGCATTGCTCATCAATCATACGAGAATAAAAGCATCCATCTTCACACATCTTTACATACAGTACCAGTCTTCTGGCTGCTTCTGGTAGTCCCACACTGTCATAACTGTTGTCGCATACGAAGATGTTTGTTCAGCAATTTAAAGATAATTTCCGCATCCTTATGACTATAAAATGTTTTTTATACTTATACTTTTGCAAAATAACATTAATTAATAACATTACCCATATTACGTGTTTAAAAAAAGGTGGCTTTTTATTTTTCTCGAAAAATATTTATTTATTCATCAATATTTATTTTGTCCTTTTCAAAGTAATCCCTCTCAGATATAATGCACTTGTGCCTGTGTTTTTTTCAATCCTCGAATCTCTTCTGATATTCGCTTTGTGAGATTGTCTTAAGCTTTTCCAGCGATGCGGTATTTATCTCCTCAATCGTTACAAAACTAAATCGTTTCATGGGTCTTTTCAGTTTTGAGAACAAGAAAAAGTCGCAGGGACCAAGTCTGGTCAATATAGTGGCTGAGGCATGATTACGGATGTCGCTGCCGCACACGTTTCATGCCCAAAACATCCGAAAAAATTGCATGGCATGAGCCAATCGATATTCCGGAATCCTCAGCAACTTCTCTAATAGTGATTCAACGATTCTCCAAAACAATTTTCTTCACTGTTTCAACGTTTTCATCGGTTGTTGATGTGCTGGGGCGTCCAGGGCGGGCATCATCATTAACATCTTATTGGCTATCTATTTTCACACAAAATTTAACCTTAGAACGGTACACTTCTGCATCCGATCATTAAAGGTACACTGGGTATTTGCCACCTGGCCGAATTTAGGAAACGGTGGTTTTGGCTGTAATGGAGATATTTGGGTGAATCTAACGCAGAATTTTTCGTCGAGGAATTAAGAATACGAGAGAGTAACATAAATCGTGTTTTTCGAAGGAGTTTTACAAAAATGCATCATTTCAGTCAAAAATTTATATCTTCTGTAATTTTTAATATTTTTAAATTTACTTTGCGCCATTTTGAAAAGGGAGGTTGACACTTTTGATAAAAAAAAGTTCGACATTATAGTCTGCTCCAAAAAGTATAACTATTTGGAAGGATGGCTCTTTTATATTCGTAAAATGCAAGTTTTTCGTTCTAGAATTCATTGCTTTTAGAATTTACGGTCTTTTTAACGTTGAAAACGTTTATACTGGGGTTTCTAAAGAAAAAGCGAACGACCAAAAAAAACCGACCCAAAAAATGTAACAAAACTGCCAACTCTATTTAGGTACTACAGAGAAATTCGAAAGGAATTGGCATTTTTATGTTCTATATTTTAGAAATTTTGAAAATTTGTCTGTTTTATAACAATATGATTCTTTCGGCTTTTTTATAGACAAATATATTATTTTTAATAGCATTCCATTATTTACGACTTGGTGAGCCAGTGAAACAAGGAAGCATTTACTCATAATATATCTACTTCAAAAAAGTAGAAATACCATTTCCTTCCACATACCCTTAAAAAAATGCTATTAACAATAATATATTTGTCTATAAAAAAGCCGAAAGAATAATGTTCTATATTGTAATAAAATTGTATTACATTCAAACAATTTTATTTAATAAACATATATACTTATAAGAAAATGAATATGTATACACAAAGTAAAATTTTTCCTTTTCAAAATACATACATACATACAAGCAAAAAATCAGAGCCTTCTAAGCGAAATATTTTTTTTACGGTAATTGTGTGTTGTTGTGATTTTTAATTTTGAAATAAAATCAGTTAGACATAGTTATTTGATAAGCGAGGATGCGCATTATAAAAATATTTTTTGACATGGTAATAGAAACGTATTTACTGACATTTGGTAGAAGAAAAAAAGCAAACAAATCGCAACGAATATTATATGTACCGAATGAAATTTGTGATTCCCCAATTTATATTATTTCATACGTTACTACGCAAAAGAAAAAAAAACTGGTACCGTTATTTTGTAGAAAAACAATTTCAAAAAACGAATAAACGTCAAATTGGGCATTTGTTTTATTTATTTCGAAATGGGCGCATCAGTATGTAGATTCCGGTTTTGTGAAATGAATGAGGGACTTTCCCAAAATCGCTTTTAGTTCATTTGTCCCCACGCTTGGGCAGCGCTGACAACTTTTTTTTTTATTTCATGCAAAAACAAGTAAAATCATGTTTACAAATACATGTTTCTTGTCTAAATTAGTGGATGTCCCCCTACTTATTTTTATGATTAATAAAGATGAGTGTGTTGCGATTAATAATAAATATCAAATTTTAAAATTAATTTAGTCGAAATTAATAATTTAATGAAACATTCAAACACATGTTTGACCATATAAAACTACATACGAAATATTTTAGCCGCCAGTCAGCAAGCGTTGGAATTCTATTTGGGAAAATCCCTAGTTGGATTGAAACGGAATTTTTGCTTTTCTCACATTTCGTTTTCTCGCTGAAAAATTCCGTTCCACAAATTTGTATTCTAGTTCTCCTTGAGAGATATAGATTTTAGTACTAGGTCTAATCACTGAGATATATACATGGAGACGACATGCAAAATGTTTATCATAGTAAACAGCAAAAACGAATGGTACAAGTTTTTTTTCTAGTTGTATCGCTCATTTTATATACTATGCCTCACACTCTAAAAAGCTAATTCCGAAAAAGGGCCGTAGTGGATTCGAAAATAATTTTGTTAATATTAAACTTGCGCTTGACTCATTAAACATACAAAGATTTTGAGACTGATTAACTAATTGAAGCATTATTATTGAACTATTCACACATTGCACTACTTATCTTCGGAAAATATTTAAATTATTTCTCAATATTTGCCCTTGAAATTTTCAATACACACCTGGAAAATAAATAAAAACAAAAAAAAAATTTTGTGAAACGTCAAACTTTCGAACATAAACAAACTGTTTGTTTACTAAACATTTGTAAAAACAAAAATGTGAGAGAACAATTTAGTGTATTGAAAAAAAAAACAACGCATTTATTGGCTTGAAGGTCATAGCCTACTATGTAATTATAGCGGTACGAAGGTTAGGTTTATATGATTTCGTTTCGGAAAATTCGAAGCCAATTCAAGACAAGGAAAATAAATACGTTCTCTGTCACACAGACGCAAGCTTTTTTTCTTCTTCTTCGTTTTTTTTCTTGTACCATGAATTTTTGCCTATGCCGTATCCATGTATATATCTCAGTGGGTCTAATACGGGGAAATATGTCAAAAGTGGAATATTTTTCTGTCATTTTATTTATGTTTTGGTCGTGATTTGTTAAAATGCACGCATTTATTATACGAATAGATCAGCGTAAAGCAATAGATGTTACTCATACTCAAGTAGCATAATATAGCCAACAATAATCTTATAATTTAAATTAATGAAGCCGGAGAATGCGAATGGTGCGAAAGATTGAATGTTGATAGTGTTAACCTTCGCTTGAATGAAAATTTTATTTTACTTAAATGAACAGTATCTACCCGGGTAGATAATTTGATATATCATGTGAATGCTTCCTTATCATATGTTTTCTGGAGGTTTCATTGGGTTTTATTACATGTTGTGTGGAGATCTTTGCCTCACGTGGGGATTTTATTGCGCACACAAACGTATAACACACATAATTACATCTCCCAGACACAAAATATATGGATGGTGTATGTAAACTTTGGTCCGTGAGTGTAACTGAACGGCAATTTTCCTATCATCTATTTAGAACGACAGAGTAAATTGAGAATCACGAAATGAAAAATTACTCATAAAACATCTGGTTTAGGTGCATCGTACGTTGGACAAAGGAAAAAATGTATAAAAAATAATTTTATTGTTTTTATAAACTTTAAGAAGTAATTTTTTGAGCAAAAATAGCCAAGAAATGGAAAACAAGGAAAGTGATTTTAAATTTCTTTCAAAAGCTGCTGTATTCAGGTATTTATTTTTAGTTTTAATGAAGAAAAGTTTAAATTGAACAATGTGTAAAAATTGATAAGTGATTTGATATTTGTTTTAGATTATCGTATGAGGAAAAGCAAAATTATTTTGCGCAAGTGCTAAGATCAGTTGGCTCCGATGACGACGGAGAATTAGAAGAAATGGATACAGATTGCGACTTCGATGAGGATTATTTGCCTCAGAAGGCAACCGCTGATTTGGATGCTGAAGAGAACAATGGAGAAAAAATGATAGAAATTGAAGATACTGATTCAGAAACTGGTGACGAGGAATATTTGCAAGACGAGACCTTCGAAAACGACGAAAGTGAAACTCCTTCAGAAGATAGTGAATTTTTTACTAGTAAAGATGGAACTGTGTGGTATAAGAAGCCGCCGACAGGACTACAACGTCAGTGGGCGCATACTATTTTTCGTGATTCGTCGTTTGTTGGTCCAAATCCAATTACTAAAAATATGACGGAAAATGACACTTTTCACTGCTTAATGTGCAGTTCCACACAAGACATAATTTGCAGAAATACGAATAAAAAAGCGGAATAGGATTATAACGAATGGAATAGCCAAAATCCCAATAGAAATCAACTCGTATGGAAACCACTAAACCATTCTTCTCCGCTTCAACGTTTCAAAGAAATAACAAGATTCATCCGATTTGACTCATATGTTACTCGTGAAGCTCGAATGATCGATGACAAAGCGGCACCTATAAGAGATGTCTTCGAAATGATAAACTCCAACCTAAAACAATATTTCCGACCATCAAAGTCGATCACTGTAGACGAGCAGTTGTTTCGTTATAGAGGACATACGAACTTTTTGCAGTGCATGCCATCCAAGCCGGCGAAATATGGGATTAAGCTTTGGTGGGTATGTGATTCAGCAACCTCTTATCCACTAAATGGCCAGATTTACACCAGAAAAGTCGGTAATGCCAGAGATTTAAATCAAGGCGAGAGAATTGTAAAAGAGCTCGTTGCTCCTTACAAAAATACCGGCCGAAATGTGATTGTGGACAATTTTTTCACCACTTTACCATTAGCCCAAGAATTAATAAATTGGAAAATGTCAATTGTCGTAACATTGAAAAAAAAACAAACGCTACATACCGAATGAACTCAAAGCCTCAAAGACTAGAGATATTTTGTACACTAAATTTGAATTTGGCCCCAAAATGGTATTGTGCTCCTACGTCCCTAAGAAAAACAAGGCTGTAATTTTGTTATCTACACTATATAGAGGCACACCTGTATCGGGCCCAAAAGAGAAGCCACAAATTATTCTTTATTACAATTAAACGAAAGGAGGGCTGGACTCTATGGACAAAATGTTAAGCCAGAATACTACTAAAAGAAGGACCAATCGGTGGCCACTAGCATTATTCTACAACTTGTTAGATACTGCTTCATTTGCAGCGTACATAATACACACAAAAAACAATCCACAAGGATACGGCGCTGTAAAACAAAGCCGGCGGCGAAATTCCTACAAGTATTAGGGGAACAATTGTGCATGCCTTTAATAAGAACCAGATCACAAAATCGAAAAGTGCTCGGAAAATTTGCCATAAGAAGCGCAATTGCGTGTGTTTTTGGCGAGCCCATTGGGAGGACTGACGAGGAGTTTATTGCCGATGACGAATATGATCAAGACGAGTGGCCGTATAAGGCAGAAGGGTGCATGCTATATGTGCTATCAAAAGCAGAAAAAAAGCGGGCAACCCGTAATGCTTGTGTCAAATGTAATAAACCTATATGCGTAGAGTTATATGAATTAATTTATACCTATAATTTTTAATTTGTATGATATTATTATGCTATTACATGGAGTTTTATGAAATAAGGTTGAGTTTTTTTTTACCAAATCAATATAACTATGTATTTATTTTCTTTTTGAGTATGAATAACATAAAATTATATCTATAAATACAATAGCATTCCTATTTTTCACATTTTAATATTTATGACTAGAGAAAATTTCCGTATATAACGCATGGATCTACCCGGGTAGATATTGTTCGCTTAGGCAAAAAAGAGACAAAAAAACAAAAGTAAGTGTTAAAAGAAACTGTAAAAATTTGTTTTGAAAATATTCTGAAATAAATCGAAAAATTAGTCACATAGCTGACGCCAGGTAACAATTGGATGAAAACTCATTTAGTTATTGAAAAAAGAAAATGGTAATATCTACCCCGGTAGATACTGTTCATGCGAAGGTTAAATAAAACTGGTTGTACATAATTAATGTTAATTGAAAATAAAAATTTTATTTTAATACATTATGGTGTTACATAGTAATATTTTTATATCGATTATTATATTAGTGTAATATTGCTGCTCTTTTTTCTAAGCATAATGTGTGTTCTGAAATCTGCTAAGAATATAAAATTTTATTTTTTGAATTGTGCCGGTTTTTTTGAATACCATCGATATGCATAATATTGACGAAACAAAATCAAAACAAAACTCAACTAATGTCTACGGTGTTAAATACTATCAAAACATCACTATGAAATAAGCAGATGAGACTATGAGAGGTTTCATTTTTCAATAAACGAATGACACGGTGTATTTTTTGTAAAATGTAAACGAAGTAAGCATTTTTTTTTAGGAACAGAATTAGGGAACATTTTTTTGTACATACCGAGTTTGTATAAAGTCAGATCCTCCAGCAAATCGGCTCTACATCAGGCGCGGATCCAGAAGGAGCTGCAGGGAGGGGCGAATATAGAAATTACACCGTTAACAAAAAAGTTTTTTTTAAGAAGTATCTATATAAATTATAAGATAAACAGAATAAAAAATTAGTTTCCAATAGCTTTATTAAAAAAATAGTAAAAAATAGTACAGTTACAGTAAAAACTCAATTCGCCTATTTGATTAATTGGCGGAGCGGTCGATGATATCCGAAGGTTTTATTTCATTTGTAATATCGCTGTGGATATGTAAAAGTGCCAGTCCCATCAATCGATTTTCGGTCATGGTTCTTTCAGCGCAAACAACACTTAGGTACAGGATACGTCGATAACATAACTAAAATATTTTGAATGGCAGGCAAAGTTTCTGCATCACACTTGGCAAGTGAGGCTAATGTGCCAGCTGGAACGATTCGATTATTTCGTTTCCCTCGTTGCCATTTCTGTGGCCATATTTGTACTTCACCTAATAAGATTTCAATAGAAGTATTTATTTTCTTTAAATAAAATTGAAACTTGGTGAATACAGATTCTGTGGAAGTTTGTAGCGTTTTTGAAGAAATATTTATAATATTTGATGGAATTGCTATCCTAAATCCAATATAATGAAACTGTCGTTTCCAGTTCTGATTTTAATATCCTCCAAATAATAGACTCTAGAACTAAAACATTATTATCTACTATTTTGTCTTGTAGCAAGTCTTGGCAATGCAATGCAAACGTCTAATTCTTCCATTAATTCACTCGTTTCTTTAATTAATAATGGTAGAAAACACGGCTTCACTGTTCTTTCTTTGATCTTTGAGTTGCTAAGCAAATTTGACAATACATTTTTGGCTGAAGTTTATCTAAATTAACTTTTTGCAATAACTTACTGAACGGAAGAGGAATAGCAAACTATTAACTAAACTACAATAAACTGGACATTGCAAATACATAAAATAAATCGTTTAGCTTTCCTTCCGTGATGATTCAGACTCCTTCCACTTTGATATTATAAGGCTTTAACGATTTGTGAAAACGAGGATTTAAATAATATTACATAAGCGTGTTTTAGTATTCATGTCTGTTCTAGATCGCGATAGCAATTATAAATGTAGATCTAAACGTGTTCTACATTTAACAAAAAAATTCTACTCGAAAAATTATTTAGTTTTCATGGAATATGCTAGTTCTGTATAATCTCTCCAATTGGAGAGTTCATCCAGAACAAGAGTGTACCAAGCAATCTAACTAATATTTTGTGTGGAATTTTTTTGTTGAATATCGCAATGATTTGGACCTACCTGATTTAACTAAAAAAATTAACAATATTTTATTTCAAATTAACTAAATTTGAATAATTGCTATCGCGATCTAGAACAGACATGAATCACTAATCACTTATAATAGATTACGCCTTCGTGGATTTCGTTTTCGTAGTTTACTGCGCATTACGTCAACTGAGAGTTGCTAGTAAGATATTGCAAAGGAAATGTATGAAAAATAAGGAATTTGTGTAATAAATGTATAATGTATGGATGTATTATGGTTGAGTATTATTTGTATGAGTTGGTTGAGTATATATTTCTTTCCTCTTAGAAAATAGGATCCATACTTTTAACAATCTCTTATTTGTTAGAAAATAATGAACACTATGTATATAGACAATTATTTATATTGTTATTACAACAATTAAATACGCCGCACCACATTATTTATTTAATTTAATTTAATTTTTGAATTAAATTACATACAACAATATTGTGAAACAAAACTGTTCACTCTCATTTGACGTCATTATTTTATGCCGTTTATTTTATGATCCAAATAGGCAAAGTGCGCAAGGCGTAATCACTGAGATATATACATGGATACGGCATAGGCAAAAATTCATGGTACAAGAAAAAAAACGAAGAAGAAGAAAAAAAGCTTGCGTCTGTGTGACAGAGAACGTATTTATTTTCCTTCTCTTGAATTAGTTTCGAATTTTCCTAACCTTCGTACCACGATAATTACATAGTAGGCTATGACCTTCGAATCAATAAATGCGCGGTTTTTTTTTCAATACACTAAATTGTTCTTTCACATTTTTGTTTTTACAAATGTTTAGTAAACAAGTTTGTTTATGTTCGAAAGTTTGACGTTTCAAAATAATTTTTTTTTTGTTTTTATTTATTTTCCAGGTGTGTATTGAAAATTTCAAGGAAAAATAGTAAGAAATAATTTAAATATTTTCCGAAGATAAGTAGTGCAATGTGTGAATAGTTCAAATAATGCTTCAATTAGTTAATCAGTCTCAAATACTATGTATGTTTAATGAGTCAAGTGCAAGTTTAATGTTAACAAAATTATTTTCGAATCCAGTACGGCCCTTTTTCGGAATTAGCTTTTTAGAGTGTGAGGCATATATAAAATGAGCGGTACAACTAAAAAAAAACTTGTACCATTCGTTTTTGCTGTTTACTATGATAAATATTTTGCATGCCGTCTCCATGTATATATGTATCTCAGTGGGCGTAATCTATTATAAGTGATTTGTGGACATGAATACTAAAACACGCCTACTTGAGCTGCTTACTGAAAATATTTTGAAGAACGAAATTTCCAACAGAATTTCTGATAGACTGTACATTTGATGATTTGCTAATACTAATATTAAGTGCGTGATTAGTGCAATGACATTGAACAGCCTGTGGCAGCTCATTCTGTATTACAGCAAACACTCCTTTCTGAACTGATGTCATAAAAATACTGCCATCAGTACATATTCCTATGCAATTCGAAGTAATAAAGAAGTTTTCTTTCAGAAAATTTCAGACTGTTTCCGCATTTATCTTTCCTGTGAGAACTGGTTCTTCATCGGAAAATAAATGGTCGGTGTCGTAATTTTTCCCATGAAAATATAAGAATGTAACGAAATTCTGCAATTCTTTATGGTATTTCACTTGCTAGTGCTAATTTGTGGAAAAAAGAAAGGGCTAAACGGATTACCGGGAGTATATGTTATGCTCTGTATACATACGCATCAAACAAGAGCGCAAATTGGAAAAGGAAATTGGATACATTGTATTCTTCTTCAAAATCGCATTTAAAAAATTGTATTTTTGGGAAATTGAATGAGCCTAAAGCTCTTCAAAAATATCTACTAACGTATGGTGAACAAAATACCCCAATCGGGCTAATAGTTCATCCCGCTGTGCCTTGGCTTGGCTTCTCGCCTGACGGGTTTATTGCAACATCAAACATTTTAATAGAAATTAAATGTCCGGTAGTAAAAACGGATATCCCAATGCGAGAAGTGTTAAAAAAATCGAAATTTTTAAATGAAGTAAATGGGAATTTTGCTTTAAAAGAAAAACATGCATATTACGGGCAAATTCAACTCGGTTTGTTTTTGTTAAATCTAGAAATTTGCCATTTAGTTATTTTTCATGCTGTGATTGAAGAAATATTTGTGATACACGTAACTAAAAATTCTCAATTTTTAGATATAATGTTACCTATTTTAAAAACTATTTACTTTAGCCAATGTTTGCCTTATTTTCATGATAAAAATAATGTAAACCTTTAGTTTTAAGAAAAAATCTAAGTACATACTTATATCAAACAAGACTGAAATTCTGAGTACCTAATTTGTTTCATTAACAAAATTTATAAATTTAAAGCTTTAATAATAAGCACCTGAAGTGCATTTTATTTATTATATAATATTGTATTTATAAGTTTTTAAATACATAAGACTGAATTCCATCGATTTATTAATTATTTTAAGTGTTTTATTTAAAAAAAATGAGAATTGTAAAATGTTGGTAAAGGTTTTTTTTAGCCCAAAATTAAAATTTGTTTTCAGCTAAAATCGGATTTGACATATTAACTACACCAGATATTATTTTTATAATTTCGTCTAAATAATAAACCAAACTATCTACTGGTTGCCGTAAAATGTCGAAAACTTTCATTTTTCCAATTGCCCTTTCAACGTGCACCCTCGCCCTGGCTATGTTCACATTTTCGTCACATTCCGTTGAAGAAAATTGCTTTTTTTGACGGAGAAATGCTGGTCGTATAATTGTAATCCCTTTCTCGTAAGTTTCATCAGCGATTGCAAAGCCTTTGTCGACCATCACAGCGTCCTTTT
>OY744481.1:267693511-267726499 GCA_963556165.1 Tipula helvola
GTCATCCTAGTGACAACTTCCATTGGCTATCCTTTTCTTGTAAGTAATACCAACGTATATCCTGAACTTAAACTACATAAGTCACTGAAGAAAATAATAAAAATGCATCGCAATAAAAACTTGCGATGGTTTATTGTAGCTGCTCTGTTTGAAATATTTCGATATCTAAAAAAAATAATTTTAAATGGGTTTCAGGCATGAAACGTAACAGTAAAACTACCTCCGAGATTGTTGAATTGCGACCAAAAGCAGTGCCGAAGTGCAGAAGCTGCTGAATGAAGTTAACGACGATCCAGAACTGCTCAACCGGGTCATAACTGGTGATAAAATAGGCGCAATCGTCCCACTGAAAGCTTTCTAAAGACGCAAAACCAAAAAAAAGCTCGTCAAGTAGTGTAACATGAGTTCTTAGGTCGTTCGATTAATAAGGAGTACTTCCTGGAAGTTATACGCTGTTTGCGTGAAGCGACCCCGCCTGGATTGTACCACGATAATGCAACTGCTCACACTTCTCTGCTTGTTGGTAAATTTGTTGGCCTAAATCGACACCGTTATGATACTGAGCACACCAAAACTGTGTAATCTTTTCGACAGCCAACATTAAACTATGCATCTGTAGCGTCTCACTCATGCAAAAAATATCTACACTCATTCAAAACATACTCACTCATGCAAATTATACTTACATTCATGTTCCACTACAATAATCCACGGATATCAGCGCACTCATTTTACTTACATAAAACCGCAACCGCTCAACCGACGAGCATATTAAATTTATTTATTCATCGCTCCGGTTTTTCCCAAAACACCAATAAACCAAAACAAACAAATTCATTTTTACTTTTCATTTCATTCATCCGCTTCAAATTACATTCGTAAAAATGCCGAATGGTTTTTTTCGCTTTTCGCTTAAGACACATCGTTTTTGATTCTCGTCGAAAAAAACATTGAAGATTCTAATTTTTGTGAACACGGTCGAAATATTATTAAATCCGGCATATCAAAATTTTTAGTAATAAAAATCAAAGTTAATTTATAAACTCAGTGCATGCGTAATTGAGTGGTGAAAAAAATATTAACGTAAATAATTGTCCATGTTAATATTGTAAATTCATAATTGTATACGGAATTTCATTGTACACGAAATATAAAACTGTCGCGTCATATGCGCGGACATTAATCATAATCAGTGCGTGTATTACTTACTTAAATCTATTTTTATATAATGGTACCAACGAGATACCATTATATTTGGTGACCACACGACGCCCTTTTTAGGGATAAGAACATTTTCCCGTATACAAAGAAAAGAAATATTAAAAAAATTAAAACATTTTGTTTTCAAAGTTTAGTGTCAGTCTGTGCGCGTCTAAAATATTTTTTTTTTTTTTTTTCACATACGCATGTATTGTGTTAACGCATGTATACGCATGTATTTTGAACATAATCGCCATTTTTATCCAATGAATTTTTGTTTTGGGCGAAACAAGTGATTTTATTTCAATTTCATAAAAATTAAAAAAAAAAATCGTGAAATCGATGGAAAATAAATCGTCAAGATATTAAAATACCATTTTACAAACGGAATTTCTACTACGCTTGATACGATAACTCGTATCAAGCACAGGGTATGTATTAATTTTTTTTTTTAAATAAAAAAAACGCGTAAATTAAACATACAAATAACTATAACAAATACATTTTCTTCATATTATTCATGTACACCGTCCATCAACGAGGATTTTTTTTTGTTTTGCAAAAATAATTAACGAGAATCGTCACGGATAAACCATAACAACGAGTGAAACGGGACAAAATTATACAACAGTGAAATTAAAACAACAAAACGTCAAACGAAATCATATCACAAATATTTTTATTTGCAAACAACAACAAACGCCTCATAGATTGGAACAACAAGGCACAACGTTACATATTAGAATCTACTATAGCGCAGCATAAATACAAATACAAACTGTACATCAAATTAATTATATTCCGTGGAACTGTCAATTGGTGTTGCAATTTATCACTTGAATTGGATGAAAATACACCTACACAAAGTGGTACAACATTTGATGACAAAACACCTACACACGTGGTGCAACAATTGATGACCAAACACCTACACACGTGGTGCAACGTCCAACATCCAGAAAAAGCTAAGTTTTTTTTTGTGAATTTTTAAAAAAAAAAATAATATTTTTTTCTTACTAAATATCATATTTGTTTAAAAAATCATATTATTATATTCAATTTAAAATATTTCAATTTCTTTACTAAATTGTAAATTTTTCACCACCAATACGGGTCAATTTTCTCGAATTTTTCGAGCAATTAATTAGGTATTTTGTTTGGTTTATTGGTCGTTTTGTCGTCACATAATTAGAATCGCATTTATTATTAATCATATTTTTACGTTCCGCAAACTATAATTCCCTTTAATTGTGTTTCTCTTCACACTAAAATCCGACAAGAGTGGTCGCAAGACGAAAGTGACGGCTCGTCCCGTATTTGGGGGACGTCTCGTCGGTGAACAGAATTCACTGCATATATATTGTTTTCATTTATTTATTTATTTATTTATTTTTTTTTTTTCCCCTTTTCTCTTGTCATTACACGGTAATCATTCCGCATTATTTAGCATCGGTATTTCCGTCGCATTTCTTTACCCGTCGTCTAAAAATTGGACTTTCATTTGTCGGATATACGTATTATTGTTTTTCTTATTATTTTTTTTCTCTCCTCTCACTTCCGGATATCGAAGTACGAACATTTTCTTTGGCTTGTTGAGATCACGTGAATTATAAAAGAATGCCAAATACCGACAAAACTGACGAAAGCATGGACGCGCCCGAGACGAAACACGAAGTTGAGGCCGTCTCACGCGCACTCAAGTTGCAACAATTCTGGGTAGAAAACCCAAAGAATTGGTTCGGAGTGGCGGAGTTGCAATTTGAGCTGATGGGAATCACAAAAGATAAAGAGAAATTTTTACATGTTCTGTCGGCTCTGTCTCCTCAAGCGAGCGACATCATATCCGATATGTTGGCAGAGCCACCTGCCACAGAAATGTACAATTCACTTAAGACAACAATTCTCAATCGTCTAACTCCCTCCGATGAAAAGAAATTAGAGACATTAATATCGGGCCAAGACTTAGGAGACAGGCGGCCATCGGATGCGCTCCGCCACATCAAGAGTCTAGCCGGAAAATCGTTCCCCGAACAAACAATAAAATCATTATGGATTCGCAAGATGCCAGAAATTATCAAGATTTCACTACTGGCACAACCAGATACACGAAAAATCGAAGATCTAGCTGCAATGGCCGATAAACTTTACGACGCGATGTCATCAACAGCCATCATTTCCGCCGTCACCAGACAATCGAGCCCGAGTAACCGCACGCTCCCCGGTCGCGGCGCAGATCGTCCACCACTCATAGCCGGTACATCAAACAACTCAATAGAATCCCGCCTTGCAAATATTGAGGCACGGTTAAACGAAATGGTTAAGAACCGTAGCCGTTCGAGGGGTCGACGTTTTTCGCCGCGTTCCGGATATCGCGGCAGTTCAACGAATCGCAGCCCTAGCATCAACCGCCAACAAGGCATATGCTGGTATCATAACAAATACGGTACCGCTGCGAGGAGGTGTACTCTTCCATGTAATTTTCGGCAAACCCCTTCCACGTCTAGCATGGACGTCGACGTTGTGCAACAACAATCAAAAAACCAATAATCAATCGGGTACTGACGACAACGTCACACACCCTATCGTCCACCCGACTACACCTATACGACAAAACCAATAAATTGACTTACCTAATAGATACTGGCGCTGACCTTTCGGTTATTCCAGCCCAATACTATAAAAACTCGTTTTCATTTACAAAACGAAACCCTAATCTAGTCCTGTCGGCCGCCAATGGCACACCAATTAACACCTACGGCACAAAATTGCTTAAGGTGGATCTCGGACTAAAAAGAACATTCACACATGCTTTCATCTTAGCTGCTGTGAATCGTCCGATCATTGGCGCCGATTTCTTGTCTAAATTCGGACTCCTTGTCGATCTCAGAAATAAACGGCTGGTTGATTCAGCGACAAAGCTGTCAATCAATGCCACAATGGTTTGCGTCGACACACCAACACCGATCCACTTCACAATCGACAATGGCTACGGCATATTGCTCAAGAAGTTTCCTTCTTTAACAGCAGAGCCTAACTACAACTTGCCAGTCCAGCACAACGTGGTCCACCATATTGTCACAGCAGGCCATCTGCCTGTGTTAAGACCACGCCGACTAGATCAGGTCCGCCACAAAGCCGCACACACAGAATTCCAACACATGGTGGAATTAGGGATTTGCCGGCCATCAGCATCTCCCGTCTCTTGTCCGCTCCATATGGTTAAAAAAAAAGATCACGATTGGCGACCATGTGGGGATTATCGGCGATTAAACACGGTGACAACACCTGATCGCTATCCGATACCCCACATACAAAATTTCTCCATGCACTTGCATGGTTGCAAAATTTTTTCAAAAATCGATCTTGTCAGGGCTTACCATCTAATTCCCGTCGCACCTGAAGACGTTTACAAAACGGCGATCACAACACCGTTTGGCCTATTCGAATTCACCCGAATGCCATTCGGTTTACGCAATGCCGCTCAAACGTTTCAGCGTTTCATGAACGAAGTCGTTCGTGATTTAGACTTCGTGTTCGTCTACATCGACGACATTCTTGTGGCTTCACAATCTGAGGAACAACACAAACTGCACTTGGAACAACTCTTCCACAGGTTAACACAGTTTGACGTTCATATCAAGAGCTCAAAATGCGTCTTTGGCGTATCCACTCTTGACTTCCTCAGCCACAAGATAACCCCTAATGGTATTCTGCCGTCTGAAGAACGAATTAACGCCATTAGGGAATTCCCAGCTCCTACTTCAATAAAAAGTATACAGCGGTTTGTCGGCATGGTAAATTACTACCACCGATTCATACCAAAACTCGCTCAAACACTCGCACCAATTCACAGCCACTTGGCAGCTTTACTCAAAAAGCCCAAGACAGCCAAGAACTTCACTTGGCCTGACGAATGTCAACAAGCATTCACGTCACTTAAAGCTGAATTGGCCCAGATAACACTTCTGGTACACCCACTGAGCGACTCAAAGCTCAGCATAACCACTGACGCATCAAACACTGCTGTCGGTGCTGTACTACAACAGTACAATAACGAGTGTTGGGAACCACTGGGATTCTTCTCCAAGAAACTCTCGGATGCTGAAAAGAAATATTCCGCATTCGATCGGGAATTACTCGCAATATATCTAGCAGTCAAACACTTTAGATATTTTGTTGAGGGTCGGGACTTCACCATTTACACCGACCATAAGCCTCTGACTCGAGCAATTCAGTCAAAAACTGAACGCAATCCAAGGCAATCTCGCCACTTGGATTATATCAGTCAGTTTACAACGGACATCCAACATGTACACGGACATGATAACGTTGTCGCGGATACACTATCCCGCACTACCGACAACGAAATGGCCGCAGTCGATACAACCATCGACTTACAGCAAATAGCAAATACGCAAAAACACGACCTAGAACTTCAGAATTTATTTTCTGGTTCCGAATGTCACTCTAGTTCATCAATGAAACTAGAACTTTTTAAACTACCTGGCCTCGAAATTATTTGTGAAACATCTACTGGGAACAATCGCCCATACATTGCTGCACCACTACGTCGATCCATCTTCGACACTCTTCACAACATTTCGCATCCTGGAGTCCGTGCAACGCGTAAATTGATTACTGCTCGCTACTTTTGGCCTAGCATAAACAAAGACGTAGGCAATTGGGCTCAGTCTTGTTTATCCTGCCAACGTGCCAAAGTTCAACGCCATACCAAATCACCTCATGGACAATTTGACATTCCACCTGGTCGATTCGAGCATATCCATATAGACATTGTAGGTCCACTGCCTCCGTCTAATGGATATTCATATCTACTCACCTGTGTCGATCGTTTCACTCGCTGGCCAGAAGCATACTGCATGACGAACATGTCAGCTGCAACCATTGCCACTACTTTTGTAAACAATTACGTATCACGATTCGGCGTGCCCCTTCACATCACAACTGATCAGGGAACGCAATTCGAGTCAAAGCTTTTCTCAGAGTTAACGAAACTCCTCGGATCTCATCGTATACGTACCACGGCTTATCATCCGCAAGCCAATGGCATGGTCGAACGCTTCCATCGGCAACTTAAAGCCGCATTAATGGCCAGAAGCAACACAATTAATTGGAGCTCGGAAATACCAATCATACTTCTTGGAATCCGAGCAACAGTGAAAGAAGATCTCAAGTGCTCACCAGCTGAAATGGTTTACGGACAAACCATCAAGCTACCCGGTGAGTTCTTTATCGATAATCCTCTTCCACCTCTTCCAACCGCCGACACAGTCGTCGACCAACTGCGACAAACCATGCAAAACCTTATACCCAAAGCAACTCGTCTAACCAAACAAGACGATGTTTTTGTTCCGAAATCACTCGACAACTGTGATTTTGTCTTCGTCAGAACAGACAAGGTTCGCATGGGATTATCTCCTCCTTACGAAGGTCCGTATAAAATCATACGTAGACTACGCAAACAATTCATCGTATCGATTAATGGTAAAAACCAAACCATTTCAATCGATCGACTTAAACCAGCTTACGGAATTCTAAGTTCAGCTGATCTCACGTCAAACCTTCGAACTCACAAAAGCGTCCGTATAGCAACTACTCATTCAGTAATTCCCTGAGGAGGGGAAATCACTTGCGGGGGAGTCCTGTAGCGTCTCACTCATGCAAAAATATCTACACTCATTCAAAACATACTCACTCATGCAAATTATACTTACATTCATGTTCCACTACAATAATCCACGGATATCAGCGCACTCATTTTACTTACATAAAACCGCAACCGCTCAACCGACGAGCATATTAAATTTATTTATTCATCGCTCCGGTTTTTCCCAAAACACCAATAAACCAAAACAAACAAATTCATTTTTACTTTTCATTTCATTCATCCGCTTCAAATTACATTCGTAAAAATGCCGAATGGTTTTTTTCGCTTAAGACACATCGTTTTTGATTCTCGTCGAAAAAAACATTGAAGATTCTAATTTTTGTGAACACGGTCGAAATATTATTAAATCCGGCATATCAAAATTTTTAGTAATAAAAATCAAAGTTAATTTATAAACTCAGTGCATGCGTAATTGAGTGGTGAAAAAAATATTAACGTAAATAATTGTCCATGTTAATATTGTAAATTCATAATTGTATCGTGTGGAGCTGCTAGTCTCCCATCGGGCGCGTCCCCAGGTGGCGGATAGGGGGAAACCCTAACCGACTTGTCGGAGGGTAAATGGGAAATAAAATACCATTCGTGGACCAAAACTAGCTAGGGGTGGTTCCCTGAATATAATAACCAATATGGGGGACTCTAATGGAGAAAACCTTACGGCGCAGGGAAACGGATACCCAGTGCCGGCGACTATGAGGGGTGAGCAAGCGGGCTCCCAGTCGTCGTTATCCAATGACCGCAATACTTCAGAGGTGATAAGTTCTGTAAATCCATTTGGAAGAAGTTCCATAGTGCCACGATCACCAGCAAGACTCTATGCAATGCATAAGTCTGAGAAAGTTATTACCCCAAGTGGTACTCCAGTCAGTCGACTGGACAATACATCCGGGGGGGATCCATCCTCTTCGAAGGCTGGCCCTATGGATTTTGAGGAGGGCCAAACACTCCATGAAAGAAGTGATGCCAGCGGAAATTTTACAATGCGAGCAGTAAAATTCAGTGAAAGAACTGTTGACCTAGAAAAGGAAAATATGGATCTCTTTGAGAGGCTACAGAAGATGGAGCAGTCATTTGCCAAGCTAAGCGAAGAAATTGAGTATCTAAAGCGAGAAAATGAACTTCTAAAAATGAATCGGGATGCTAAAGAACAAAGCGAATTAGAGAGTATTGAACCAAAGAAAGTCAACTATCTCACTGATGAGGATGAATTAGAAAGGGAGACGAACTGGATCCTAAAGAAGAAAAAAAAACATTCCAGGAAGGGTAAGAAAAGAAAAGCTGAATCGTCACCTGAGGTTGAACAACTAAATGTTAGTGGAACTACAAGTACCGAACCGGAAGTTGTCCAACCTGAGGCCAATCAACCGAAAGGTAGTAAATCTACCAAGAACATTGCACCAAAACTGGTGCAACCGAAAGAAAAAACCCCCCCACCAATAAGTATCGTGGGAGTAACCAGTTACCCAATAATTCAGTCACTGATGAAATCGGTTACTGACAAAGAATATAAGGTAACAGCGCTAAACAATGACGTTTGGAAAATTAATACTCTGGACTCAGAAACCTATAGAACATTATCTATGAAGCTGAATGCTGAAAAGTATCAGTGGTTTACCTATGAGGACAAACAGGCTCGTCCGATAAAAGTTATGGCAAGAGGTTTGCATCACACTTGCTCAAGCGAAGAAATAATGGAAGACTTAAAAAATAAAGGTCTTAAAATACTAGATGCTGTGAATATGATTAAAAAAGAGAGAATAGAAAACCAAGAAGGAAACCCAACTTTCAATAAAAGGGGACTCCCTCTTTTTATGCTAGTATTTGATAACTCAGAAAATGTTCAAAATATTTATGGTATAAAAGCAATTCTTCACATGAAGGTAAAAATTGAACCTATGAGGAGAACCACTACACGCATACCACAATGCAAGAAATGTCAGGGATTTAATCACACCCAAAAATATTGCAGCCGGGATCCGAGATGTGTAAAATGCTCAGGTAAACATTTTACCCAGGCATGTACAATAGGGAGAGATGTACCAGCTAAGTGTATAAATTGTAAAGGCCAACATCCGGCCAATTATCGGGGCTGTGAGGTTGCTAAACACCTACAAAAATTAAGAGATAAATCACGAAATCAATCGCAAAATCATGAAATTCGAAGGATTCAACCATCAAATCAGATGGATCAAAATCCACAACCAAGCAACGCAGGGCAAAGAAGAACATTTGCTCAGGTAGTGAAAGGCTCGGGTTCAACCAAATATATGGGCTCTGAAAATAATCGAATTATGGAAAACATTATGAACAGCATCGAAGCTATTACAAAGCGGCTAGATGACCAAAGTAACCTGAACAACATGATATTTGATCAACTGAAGAAAATGCAGCTCCCACAACGCAATCCGATAAAAAATGTTAAGTAAGAACACAACTTTCAGAATAGCAATCTGGAATGCGAATGGACTTATGCAACATATTCCAGAAATAGAAATATTTTTAAATACAGAAAAAATCGACATTTTTCTAATATCCGAAAGCCATTTTGTTAAAGCTTCGTTTGTTAAAATCCGGGGTTATAACTTATATCATTCCATTCATCCAGCAGAAAGAGCAAGAGGTGGTTCAGCATTACTAATAAAAGAAAATATAAAACACCATGTAGAAACAGAAATCGAAGAAGAAACAATGCAAGTCACCACTGTTAGGATTCACATTAAACACAGACAGCTTACTGTCTCCGCAATATACTGTCCTCCCCGGCATAACTTGAAAAGGGAGGACTACATTAAACTATTTAAATCATTAGGACGTGATTTTATTATTGGAGGAGACTTTAATGCAAAAAACACCTATTGGGGATCTAGACTTACGACGTCAAAGGGTAAAGAATTGTTTCAAGCAGCCCAGACATCAAAATGTGAATTTTACTCTGGTGGTTCCCCAACATACTGGCCCAGTGACGAAGCTAAGATACCGGACCTAATCGACTTTTATGTAGCAAGAGGTATATCTCAGAACTATATTCACATTGAAAACAGCAATTCTCTAGTATCGGATCACTCACCGGTTATCATGACAGTCAGTGAAACTGTAATTCAAAGGGAAAGTGCACTCAGATTAACAAATTCAAAAACAAACTGGGATCTCTTTCGTGAAATAATGGAGGACAAAATCAATCTCCAGGTACCGATAAGAAATTCTCGACAGTTGGAAGACGAATTGGAGAAACTCAATGAAATAATTCACTATGCTGCATTGGCAAGCACTCCCATTTTACAAAATAAGAAGACGCTTAACATATCCTACCCAATGGAAGTTAGAGAGTTGGTAAGAGAAAAACGACGAGCTCGTAAAACCTGGCAAATTAATCGAACACCGGAGAACAAAACAATTCTTAACAATTTATGTAACAGCCTCAAATCCCTTCTTAAAGAAGTTAAAAATGAATCAATCAACAGATATCTAGTTAGCCTAACTGATGAAAAAAATTCTGATTACTCACTGTGGAAGGCGACGAAGGGACTCAAAAGACCCAAAATACAAGTGCCTCCACTTAAAAAGGATGATGGAACCTGGGCAAGAGGCCACAAAGAGAAGGCTGATCTATTTGCGGAGTATCTCCAGGAAACCTTCCAACCACTACCAAGACAAACTGCCAATGAAAATATAATATCTATTCACAAGCTGGATGAGTTTGAAATACGGCCAGTAACTCTCAAAGAATTAAAAGAAGAAGTGAAAAGTAACATGAATGTTAAAAAAGCCCCAGGGTATGATTTGATTACTTGCCAAATTATCAAAGCTCTACCTAACAAAGGATTTCGTAAGCTACTACACATAATCAATGCGAGCTTTCGGTTAAAATATGTTCCGAATCAATGGAAAGTAGCAGAAGTAATCATGATACCAAAACCTGATAAACCACCTAACGATAAAAAATCATACAGGCCAATTTCTCTGCTGCCAATCATGTCAAAACTCTTTGAAAAATTATTACTAAAGAGACTTAAACCAATAATTGAGGACCGACAACTAATTCCTCCACATCAATTTGGATTCAGAGAAAAGCATTCTACAATTGAACAGGTCCATAGAATCACCAACATAATTGAAAGAACGTTAGAACGTAAAAAAGTATGCTCAAGCATATTCCTGGACGTCGCGCAAGCATTCGATAAAGTCTGGCACAGTGGTCTGGAATACAAGCTGCATAGAGATCTACCGAGACAATTCTATGCCATACTAAGATCTTATTTATCCAATAGACACTTTCGAGTGAAATATGAGGATGAATACTCTGAGCTAAAGAAAATCTCTGCCGGTGTCCCGCAGGGGAGTGTCTTAGGACCAATCCTGTATTTACTATATACAAGGGACATACCAACCACAAATGAAGGAACCATAGCCACCTTTGCAGATGACACAGCAATTATGGCAGTTGGAAATAATGTCGCTGATGCAACGAGCAAACTCCAGAGGATGACCAATGCGGTTTGTAACTGGACAAAGCGTTGGCGAATCAAACTTAATGAGACAAAATCCACGCATATTAACTTTACTTATCAAAAGGCTTACCATCTACCTATAGAAATTGACTCGCGACTCGTGCCATATGCAAATACAGCTAAATACCTTGGCATGACCCTCGATGCCAAGCTTAAATGGAGAGAGCATGTCAAAAAGAAAAAAGAAGAACTTAACATAAAGTTCAGAAAAATGTATTGGCTCATAGGTAGAGGCTCTGAGCTTACAATTCACAATAAGCTGCTGCTATATCGGCAAATTTTGAAGCCGATATGGACCTACGGTATACAACTCTGGGGATGTACCAAGCAAACAAACGCCAAAATGATACAGACGTTTCAAAACAAGGTTCTTCGTAGCATCGTCAATGCTCCGTGGTACGCAAGAAATGAAGACCTTCACAGGGACCTACGGATGGAATACATCAAAGAGGAAATAAAAATGCATGCCGCAAAACACGAAATAAGGCTCCAGGAACATGGAAACCCCTATATTCGCCATATGATAGATAACCCTGTCGTTGAAAGAAGACTCCAAAGAACGAGGCCACTTGACCTAGTGAACTTACCAAACTAAAATTAGTAAATAGGTTTAATTGATTACGGGGCTAACCAGTGGGTTACACCCCAACAAACGTGAATTTTACTAGATATATAAAAATTTGTATTTGAAAGAAAAATTGCTAGATGAGCGCAGTCTCAGTTGTAATAAAATAAAATGAAAAAAAAAAAAAAAAAAAAAATAATTGTATACGGAATTTCATTGTACACGAAATATAAAACTGTCGCGTCATATGCGCGGACATTAATCATAATCAGTGCGTGTATTACTTACTTAAATCTATTTTTATATAATGGTACCAACGAGATACCATTATAAAATCTACTTTATTTATGAGCAGGTGATACTGAAGAGGTACCACATACCATAAGTAGGTTGATGATTGAATTGAATTTTACTGTCGTAAGTTTAAAAACTGATAAAATAATTTTTTATGTTAAATATAAACAGGGGTTTAATATTTATTTTAGTTTTAACTATTATTTGAAATATAACGAGCTAAAAATGTTTATAATCGATTTATATTTTAATATACTAGGTAATTTATAAAGTTCTTGGAACGGAAATAAAAAAAACTAGCTATGATTTCTGAAAATAACTTTATTCTTCAGTATTCAATTGCTATCGATTTTCCAATTCATTTTCCCCCATCTCTGAAGTGGTTTTTCGAAAGACCTTCAAAATATTCCTGTACGGCAGCTATAATCTCGTGATTCGATGAAAAACGCTTTCCACCCAGAAATATTTTGAGGTTTGTATCACAGTGGTAAATCCAAGTCTCATCCATATTTACAAATCGTTGCTTGAAAGCCAACCTTATCGAAAACAATCCAAATTTTGTTGAAAAAGTCGGACTCGAAGTAATTTTTGATCCGAATTCAGTAAATGGGGCACCCATCTTCTCAACAGATTTCTTCTACGTAATTCATTCGTTAAAAATATGAAGGGCTGAAACCTCATGAGGTGATCAGAACTTCCGTCGTTTCGAATAATTTAATAGAAAATCGTTTAGCCAATTATGATTAATAAAAAGGCGGGTTTCGAGTTTCATTCGTTCATTCGTTATTTCGTTCTGAATTTTTTTTTAATCAATCGTATTCCTTGAAAATGGCGTTATTTTTGGTTCGTGTTCCTTTGATTGGATTAACAAAATTTTCAGAACGAAAGAACGGACGAACGACTGCAACTCAAAACCCGCTGTTTCGGACACGGCTTGTATGGTCTATACTGCAACGCGGCGATTCTTACACGGATTAAAAAACACTTAAATTTCGATAATTAAGTTTTATTCCTTACACCAAAATTAATTTAAATAATTAAAGAATTTTTCACCGTACATTCGGTTTCTTTTACAAAATAAAAGTAATAAAAAATTATTTATATTTATCTGTCACAATGCGTTTTGTGGTGACTTGCTTCTTCCACGGTGGTTTCCTCTTCTTTTTTATATAAAAAAAAAACTAAAAACTAGTTAGAATAGACTAAAAAATTAGTTCTCTCATTTTCTCTTCTATTTTCTTTTTTCGTTGTCAAATTGCCATTTGTTGGAGTTACCTGATGTACAATTTTAGACAACGTAAATGGCATAACACATTACGCAACGTAAGTGGCGTAACATTCCGGCCCCCTTGACTGAGTCAAGTTTATATTTATTTGTTAAAAATTAAACTAAATTATTAAGTACATTCATTTTCTTAATTACTACAATTCATGTAAAAAATTCTTTAAATCTAAGTTGGCTATTATTAATTTTAATTCAAAAATTGTTTATCTTCTAAACTAACTTATGAATGACTGATTTTTTAATCAATATTATTAAAATATGTACACGTATATTTATTGTTCTTGTTGATATAACATAATAACGACGTTTTTCTAACGTTTACTTCAATCTAGTGTTGTCAGAAATTTTGTTTTATACCGGTAATTTAGAGACCTTTGAAATTGGTCGCTTGAAAATTCCAGACTTTGTCTTTACGTTTACTACTCTTACTTTTCCGTCGTCGCCAGGAATTGTGTGGACAACCCGACCTAACAACCATTCAGTTGATGGTGCATTATCCTCCGCAATCAATACAATGTCGTTTTCCAACAAATTTGGTTGGGAAAATTTCCACTTTTTACGTTGTTGTAATGAATGAATGTATTCTAGGGAAAAACGTTTCCAAAAACTTTGGGTTAGTTGTGTGATTTTTCGCCAGCTAGATAATCTATTTTGTGGAACTTCAGTAACCGATGATTCATTCAATGCGATGATGGGACCACCAGTCAAAAAATGTCCTGGAGTCAATGGTTCAGGATCATTTGGGTCACTAGACATGACGGTCAGTGGTCTTGAGTTCATGATACCTTCTATCTGTACCACTAATGTATACAATTCTTCAAAAGAAAAAACTGTATTGGATGCGACGCGCTTAAGATGATATTTTAATGATTTAATGGATGACTCCCAGAGTCCACCAAAATTAGGAGCTCTCGGTGGAATAAATTTCCATTCGATACCTTCACTGGCACAAAATTGCAAAATAGGTATATTTTCAATTTCTGATCGGAAAAGCTTTAACTGTTTTTTCAGTTCATTGTTTGAACCAACAAAATTTGTTGCATTGTCTGACCACAGAGTTTTGTTTTTACCCCGCCGATATATAAAACGTTTGAGACACGCTATAAAGTATAAAACAATTACTTGTTAAATCCGATAAGATCTCAAGATGGACACCCTTTGTCGTGAAACAGACAAATGATGCAATATATGCCTTTGAATGAGAACTGAATCGTAAATTTTTGTTTTTTATTAAAAATGGCCCACATAAATCCACCCCGGTTGTGGTAAATGGCTTAACCTGTTCCACTCTAGAAGACGGTAAGTTTCCCATGATTTGCTGTGATATCAAGGGCTTTACTCTAAAACATGTGATACAGTTTCTTACAGTTTGCTTGGCTAAGTTTTTCGCATTAATAGGCCAGAATTTTTGGCGTATTATGGACACTAGTAGCTGTGGACCAGCGTGTAAATTTTTTATGTGCTCATGTCGAAATAAAATTTTAGTAAAGTGGTGATGTTGTGGTAATAAAAGTTGGTGCTTGATATCGTAATTAAGGTTGGTATTTGCGAGTCTCCCACCAACTCTTAGCAAGCCTTTTTTGTCCAAGAATGGGTTCAACGAGCTAAGCGGACCTTTGTAAATTAAAGATTTATTTTCCTGTAAATCTTTAATTACTTGGGGAAATAATTGTCTTTGTACTATATATATTAATTTGTCAAGTGCTTCGTTTACTTCAACAACTGTTAACGTTCCATTAATACGATTCATTTTGTTTCTTAAATTATAAATAAACCTTAAACAATAGGCTGTGACTCTTAATAATCTTGAGTAAGAGCTGAACTTTTCTAAAAAAGTTAAATTATTATGAACAGTAGAAACAAATGAAACGGTTTGTGGTTTTAGTTCCAACACCTCATGCTCGAAATTGGGAATACACATCGGTATCTTCTCGTAAGAAGTTTCGTATAAGAAATCAGGACCTCTCCACCACATGGTAATATCTCCAAGTTCACTTGGCATAACACCCCTTGATACTATATCCGCTGGATTTTTAGCAGAGCTCACATGATTCCAAGAACACAGTGTAGGAAGTTCTTGAATTTCGCTTACTCGATTTGCGATGAATGTTTTCAACATATGTGGTGACATTTTTATCCATTGTAAAACTATAGAAGAATCGGACCATAAATATACATTATCAAATTTAGTTTCCATTGAATCCAAAACCTTGGAAATTAGTTTAGACAATAAAAGTGCCGCAGATAATTCTAGTCTCGGCATTGAAATAGTTTTTAAAGGTGCAACCCTTGACTTACTACACAATAAATTAATAAACACTTTATTTTGAACATCGGTACTTTTGACATATACACATGCTCCGTATGCCTTCTCTGAGGCATCGGCAAAGCCATGTAATTCTATTGATTTGGCGGATTTACATATTACACACCTTGGAAATTGAATTTTATTTATTTCAATTAGTTGGGTTCTAAAACTGTGCCAAGAGGACTCAACTTTACTGGGAACGGCCTCATCCCAATCACTTTTGAGTTTCCATAGATGTTGAACCATCAGTTTTGCCATGACAATTATAGGTGCTAATAATCCCAACGGATCGTAAATTTTTGAAATATCGGACAGAATGGTGCGTTTCGATACACTTGCCTGTTCGTCAATTGGTTTTACATTAAAAATAAATCTATCTTGTTTAGGCTTCCATAAAATTCCTAACGTAGCGACCGATTCCAATGCACTTGTCCCATCGTTATTTAGGGTTTCCCGTAGTTCTAAAGGTATGGGTTCTAAAATTTCATTCGTGTTTGCGGACCACTTATGTAACATAAATCCTCCTGCCGACATTAATCCTATTAGTTCTCTTTGTAATATAAGAGCTTCCTCCAGTGAATCTGCTCCGGTCAGTATATCATCTACGTAAAAGTCCCTTTTAGTTGCCACGGCGGCTTTGGGATACGACAGACGTTCGTCGTCCGCTAATTGGTTTAGCACTCTGGTTGCTAAAAATGGGGCGCACGACGTGCCATAAGTTACGGTGGTAAGTTCATAGGTTTTTATGGATTCGGTTGAATTTGATCGCCAGAATATGCGTTGTGTAACCTTGCATTGGAATTATTTACATTAATTTGTCGGTACATCTTGGATATATCTGAAGTGAATACAAACTGATGTTTACGGAAGCGCAAAACAATACTAAGCAAATCTGACTGTACTGATGGTCCAACTCTCAATACATCATTCAAAGAAATTCCAGTTGAGGTCTTTGATGACGCATCGAAAACCACTCTTACACGGGTGGTAGTGCTATTGGGTTTAATGACGGCTTGATGGGGCATATAATAACAAGCATCTGTTTTGTCATCAGTTTCGTCTACTAACTTCATATGACCCATTTGCAAATACTCGTTTATAAAATTCGTATAATCGGTTTTTAGAATTGGATTATGATCTAACCGATTTTCAAGTTGGTAGAATCTGCGTAATGCTTGATTTTTAGATTGGCCTAAATTTTGAAAGTTTTCATTTAAAGGAAGATGGACTTCGTATCTTCCAGTATGATCGCGTCTATGGGTATCTACAAATTCTTTTTCACAAAGCTGTTCATCTTTGGAAAGATATGTTTTTCCTTGAATTGTTTCTAATTCCCAGAATTTTCTCAAACTTTGGTTTAAATCCATGTCCGGTACACATGGTGTGAAAAATGAATAATTTTTTCTAGGCCTTTCTACTTTCGAATTTCCGGTAATGATCCAGCCAAAGACTGTTTCTTGGAAAATTGGTTTAGAATTGAATTTATTGTCTAGTAACACATTAAAGAATATTTCAACGCCTAAAATTATATCAATTGGTCTTGCTGTATTAAAATACGGATCTGCTAGTTTTATGTTTTTCGGTATTGACCAATATGAAATATCAATATCTTGCTGTGGAATGGAATTTGCTATACTCGGTACGACTAATAAATCCATTGATTCTTTGTATTCAGAATTCTTTGATTTTATAATTGTGTTTAAACTTTTAGAAATATGTATTTGCGTTTCATTCAAACCATACACTGCATTATTTGTACCTTTGAAATGAAAATTAATTCGGTTCGCACATTCTGCGGAAATCAAGTTGGATTGGCTAGCTGAATCTAATAATGCTCGACATTCATGAAATTTACCTAACTTATCTGCTATAAGAATTATAGCCGTTGGTAATAAGGTTTGAGTTTTAGTATGAACAGACATGACTGCGTTTTTGCTACATTCACAAGCCTTACAATCGGCAGTACTTGGTTCATCTTTTTGACTAGATGTAGTTACTAACACGCTGGATTTGGTATTCGTATAGTTATTTCTGTGCAGTAGAGTATTGTGTTTATATGGACACAATTTACAACCCTGTTTAACACAATTTTTATATGTATGATTAGCGCCAAAACAATTGATGCAAAGATTCAGCTGTGTTATATTTTTGTATCTATCTTCGATTGATAGCTTCTTAAAAGCTGGGCACATGAAAAATGGATGAAATGGTTCTTTACAAAAAATACATGGTTTATTGTTTGAGTGATTACGGTTATAATTTAAATTAGGTGTAGTTTCAACATTCTCCTTATAAGTGGCAAAGGTAGAAAATTTAGGTTTATCAAGGGACTGTACTTTTGTGTATTGTTTCTTTATTGTTCTAGGGTAAGGCCTTCGTCCAGACCTTAAAATTCGACAATTATCTCTTAGAAATTCTCGAAGTTGTAACCACGTCGGTGATTCAGATGTGTTAAGAGTTTTCTCCCATTCTTTTTTTAGGTTAGTTGTTAATTTCTTGGTCACGCAAGAGATTATAAACAACTCGGCTAACCCGCTAACATCATGTCCACTAGCTTCTAATGAAGTGACGTTACTAATGGTGGAATTCAGGAGTTGCGATAGTTCCTCGGGATTGTCATTTGTTAAATGCGGAAGATTGAGAATCTGATTAATGTGCTCTTCAGTTATTAACCTATTCGAGTCATAGCATCGACAAAGGTCTGCCCAAGCCTTTTGGTATGCGGCAGCTGAAAGTGTTATGTGACCTATGGATTCACGTGCTTCACCCTTTAATTTGCTAACGAGATATGTAAACTTCAAAACATCATCTAATTTGTGATTATGATGGTATACCGCAAGGTAAGTGTCCCTAAAGGTAATCCACTCACTTAATTTGCCATCGAAAATTGGGACCTTTATTGGTTCATATCGAGTTGGAACTTCTGAATTATTAATACGAAACTCAGGCTTAGCCTCATCTTTCGTAGAATTACTAGAAATTGAAATGGAATCTAATAAGGATTTCACCTTGAAAAATAAAGTGTCAAATTCTTGGATTTGAATTTCGATTTGTTGCAGTTCATGATCATCTGTTACTTCAGACCACTCAAAAATCACTGTTTGAAATTCTTTGTATAATGAATCTAACATTGACCGACGACCTTGTATATCATGCGACGTAACTCCCGTGCCATCAGACACAAATTCCTGTATGGTGTTCAAGCGACATTTCAAAAGTTTAATTTTTTTAAAAAACATTCCAAAATCGCTCCCTTCTGGTTCATTAGAGGTTTTCTTTTTTCCACGAGTCATTGTTAGTCCGTTTACATAAATATTTTACGAACAAACAATACGTAGATTGAAATATAACGGTACACAAATTTAACGGTATAAATTATCGACGTAATTATTATATTAACACTATTAAACTTTATATATATATAGATCGGCTAACAATATTTGTAATTATAATTTTTATAACTTAAATTAACTTAAAATAACTACAGTCCGTTGATTTTAAGCTGATTCGGTTGATACTCTTCGTTTGGCACTGTACTTAATGCTGGATAACGGATGATCAATTGGTATGCGTTGTAATTCAATATTGAACACTGTTGGAATACATGTGCTTTTCAGCTAATGGAATAATCGAATAACGGTTCACCACGTTTTTGTAATCAAATAAATGGATTATAGTTGATCTTAACGGCACAATATTTTCTGGCTTCTGGTAATTAATTAAATTTTTGACTGGCTATTAATCTCTGGTTCCGGTAAAAAATGGTATGGTTATATCTCGAATCGAAGGACCAAAATGTTTCGGACACGGCTTGTATGGTCTATACTGCAACGCGGCGATTCTTACACGGATTAAAAAACACTTAAATTTCGATAATTAAGTTTTATTCCTTACACCAAAATTAATTTAAATAATTAAAGAATTTTTCACCGTACATTCGGTTTCTTTTACAAAATAAAAGTAATAAAAAATTATTTATATTTATCTGTCACAATGCGTTTTGTGGTGACTTGCTTCTTCCACGGTGGTTTCCTCTTCTTTTTTATATAAAAAAAAACTAAAAACTAGTTAGAATAGACTAAAAAATTAGTTCTCTCATTTTCTCTTCTATTTTCTTTTTTCGTTGTCAAATTGCCATTTGTTGGAGTTACCTGATGTACAATTTTAGACAACGTAAATGGCATAACACATTACGCAACGTAAGTGGCGTAACACCCGCCTTAACTTTTCGTATGATATTCACCCTATTATGATTGTCGAGTCGATTGACAATCGACAGGACTCTGTATCATGATAAACCAATTTAAGTAGGTATGATCAAGCGCATGTATTGCTATCTCTTTCACTAAAAAATTTTGTCATTTGGTGCTTTTTTCTTGATATATTTTTTTTCAAAATACTACTTCATAGCAAACAAAAACAAATCGAATTGTTTTGCGGAGATAGTTTTTGTGAAAACAACGAGCCTTGTGATTTTATCGCACCGAATGACGATATGCGCAAGAAAAGACGAATTTGAAACAGCTGTCAATCATACCTATTCACAATTGGTTTATCATGACTCTGTATTGCGTTTTCCTTTTTTCATTTGTTAAAAACAATACGAAAAAGGCAAAGGCAACACAGACTCGTGTCGATTGTCGATCGACTCGACAATCATAATAGGGGTGATTTATATATTTGATTATAAATCAGCTTTATTCAACAAAAAAAAACTATTAATTAACCACGAAAAATCGTATTCTAGAACTTCACAACGAAAGTAGTAAAAACAATTAAACTGATATTTCTAACCGTGTAATTGACCATATTCCAGAATATCATTTAAAAATAATTTTAGAATCCCATTTTAGTACCATAATCGGTTGAGAAATTGCTATGTTCCATCCCACTTAGTCATATTCCAGAACTTCATCCAAAAACCATTTTAGAATCCAATGTCCATCGCAGATGTCAATTTTCACAAGAATTCGTCAACAAATAACCAAGTTATATCCTACTTGGCCATATTCCAGAACTTCCTCTAAGATTCATTTGAGAATCCCATTTCCATTATAAATTCTGAATTTCATCAAAATCGGATAAGATATAGAATCCCAATAAAGTTTTTATAAAAAAAATCAACTCCAAACTCAATGCCCAATTCAATAACCAAACCATCATTTATAACATCATCGTAAATATTTATATAACCAGGTATTTTGAGTCAATTCGTATGGCAGGTACCCCATCCTGTTGACGTACAAATCTCCGCCTTGACCATAGAAACAGATTTGCGAAAAAAATCCAAATCGGACAAGTCTCGAGATACCATGGGTATAGACGTCCAGACAGACGGTTGTTTCGGTCTAAAAAGACCAAAGTATTGAAACCCTGTCAAAAATGACGAAAAATTTGGTTGGTCCAAAACCACTTTTCTCGACGTTTTGAAAGTCCCTGAGTAGAAAAAGCAAAAAAAAAAAAAAAAAATCCGTCCGTCTGTCTGGATGTCTGTACCCATGCTATCTCGAGGACTGCTTGTCCGATATGGACTTTTTTTCGCCAATCTGTTTCTATGGTCAAGGCGGAGATTTGAAAATCTTTTGGAGACTGTACGTCATGGGGGTGGGGTACCTGCCATACGAATTGACCCAAATAACCTGGTTTTATAAATATTTACGATTATTTTATATAAGTATGCTGGTTTGATTATTGAATTGGGCGTTGAATTTGGAATTGATTTTGAAGGTTAGGTTAGGGGTCAATTTGCGGGTTGAGTTACAGTTGGGTTGGAGTTGAGTTGGGGCTGGATTAGGATGTACCTAATGATTATTTAACAAATTTTTATGTGATGGAACTTGCCTATTTATCAACTGATTTTAATGAAATTTGACATGTGCTTTAGAAATGGGAATCTAAAATGATTTTTAGATGAAGCCCTGGAATGTGGCCAAGTAGAATGGAACTTAGCTATTCCTTAACCGGGTATCATTAAATTGGAATACGGTCAAGTAGGATGGAACTGGATTATTCCTTACCTGATTATTATGAAATTTGACATATTCGTTGTAAATGGGATTCTAAAATGGTTTTTGGATAAAGCTCTGGAATATGGCCAGAGCCTTCTAGAGTATAGAGCCATAATCATAATGACGTATTTTTTAGAAGCTTTTTTAGTTGTATAACCTTTCACTGATTTCCATAGGAATCCATAGTAAAAATGGTGTTTTTTAGCTTCAAGTTTTTCAATGAAAAAAGCAAACATGTTACAAAATTTTTATAAAAAAGTGTTCTACATATCTTTAGCAGCAATATACAGGAAGGGTATATTGGTGTTAAGTAAATTTTAATTGCAGAAATAATAAAATTAAATTATTCCTAAAATATATTTTACGAACTTTCATTTTGAAAAATACAACAAAGTTGGCTCTGACGAATTAAAATAATGCTTGTTACATTTATCTTTAGTTTTACTAGTGTACGTTAGATGTCTCAGATTTATACAGAAAAATACGAAAAATGTTGTTTAATCACACAATTATGACTCGTTCTTAATATTTTGAGAATTTATTTTGCTTTTCCTACAATTTTTGAACTTGAAATTTCCCCAGGTGGCAATTTTTCGTACGATTTTTCAAAATGTTTACTGCCATCTATGTAATGTATATTGACTTAATGCACACGATTTGTAGTAAGCTTTTCTTTTTAATTTGACCAGAATGCTGCTGTTCTGAACTTTTTTTTATGTTTTGGTTTAAGTAAATCAATTATTACAAGAAAATGAAAACGATTTACTTAAACGAGATTTATCTATGTTGAAATTCAAACATTTATGAAAATATTTCAGAAATCATAGTTAAGAATTTGCAACGTTTTCATTTACAAATTTGTCTTATGTGTTTTACTATGGAAATTTTGGTTTTTTCGTCGTTTCTTTCCCTTATAAAAGCTTCGTTTTTTTGATTATGGCTTGTATAATCAAGGTTACTTTGATATGGCCCGTTACACGGTTTAAATATCAGTATAATTGTTTATACTACTTTCGGTATAAAGTTCTAGAATACGACTTTTTGTGCTAAATTGGATGCCTATTCCCATGTTACTGAAGCTTTGGACATGTTTGGCTGTTGTTGCATAAGTAAATAAATCTTGGTTAAAATAGAAATCAATACTGACAAAACTGTCACACCAACTTTATGACACAGGTGACAGGTGAATGCTATCCCCATTGAAGACACCAAACACCGAAGTTTTGATCACCTCGTGAGGTTTCAGCTCTTTATATTTTTTGTTGTTGCTTTTTTAGGCTCGGGGGCTTTCAAAATGTCAAAAGAGGGGTTTTGGATTAACCAAATTTTTCATCATTTTCGACAGGATTTCAATACTTTGGTCTTTTTAGACCGAAGTAATATGAAACACCTGTTTAGTTTAGATACAGTTTCAGAATTATTCGTCTGTCTTCCATAACCATAGTATCTACATAACAAATCATTTCATCGGTAGTAGCAGCTTTTTGGACGCCCAGAACGAGGGTCACAATCAAGGCTTGTATGACGAAGTTGAAATTCGGAAGCACTGAATTTTGAAGAACAGAAGCAGCATCAACTAACACATTTCATTATAAATTTCTATTTTTCTATCTCTTTTTCTATCTTCTTCTTTCACAAATTTATGGATCGCACGATATTCGATTTTTACTTCGGTCTAAAAAAATTTGGTTGGTCCAAAACCACTTTTCTCTACGTTTTAAAAGTCCCCAAGTCTAAAATTGAAAAAAAAAAATATGTCCGTCCGTCTGGATGTCTGTACCCATGGTATCTCGAGAACGGCTGATCCGATTTCGATTTTTTTTTTCACTAATCGATTTCTGTGATCAAGGCGGAGATTTGTAAAGCTTCTGGAACCAGTACGTTAAGAGGATCGAGTACCTGCCATACTAATTGGCCCAAAATACCTGGTTCTATAAATATTAACCAATTTTTTATTATGTGGGTTTGAATATTGAATGAAGCATTGAGTTTGGGGTTGAGTTAAAGGTTAAGGGTTGAGTTGGATTCCGTTCGTGGGTTGAACTGCGGTTGAGTTGGGGTAGGATTAGGATTTAGTGAGAAGTTGAGCAATCAATATGTGAGTGTTTTTAGGTATGTATAATACTACAGGTTTTACACTTCAAATTGAAATTTTTACATTTCAAGTTGAACCCTTAGCAAATTATAAGTATGTCCAATAGGATCTACATACATATTTCTTAACGGATTTTAGTGAAATTTGACATGTGCGATGGAAACGGGATTATAAAATAATTTTTGGATTAAGTTCTGGAATATGGGTAAAGCATGATGGAACGTTGCCTATTTCTCAACAGACTATTATGAAATTTGATATTTGTGTTGGAAATGGGATTCTAATTTAAGAATTCAGATAAAAAATAGGCAAGTTCCATCCAGAACTTTATCCAAATTTCATATTAGAATTCCATTCTATCGCAGACGTCACTAAAATCCGTTAAAAAATAGGTAAATTTCATGCTAATTTGCCATAAATATAATTTGCTAAAGGTTCATTTTGAGGTTCATTTGTAGTGTAGGTTCATTTGTAGTGTAAAACAAGGTTTGCACAAGGTTCATTTGTAGTGTAAAACTTGTATATGTGCAAGATATTTAAGCAAATCCACACGCCTTGACCGATTTGAAACAAACTTCACACTAATGCTGTTTTTGGAGATTGAGCTGAAGATTGACTTAAGAGGTTCAGTTATTGGTTGATTTGGGAGTTAAATTATTTTTGAAGACCGAAGTTTTGATCACCACATGAGGTTCCAGCCGTTTTTATTTTCCATTTTAGAAAAATACAAAAACACGTCCTTTTTAGTCAGCTGTCTGAACAAAAATTTGACAGATTGACTTGAATTTTCGTCTGTGTTCATATGAAGTGTGAATGCGTTCAATGTAGTTAAAGGTATATTCCTACTAGTGCAATATAGGCATGTGACGCTCCATAAGTTTTTCAAACCATTTAGTATTCGGGTACCTATACCTAATGCATTAAAAATGCCGGAGCTGTAACAATTATATAGCGACGAAAATTTAATACTCGTAAATTGATTGATGGATTGATTCTGAATGTACGACCAAGTATTTAGTAGGATCTCTCGGTAACTCTAAGAAATGTTGACGCCGGGCCTACCGTACACCCTTTTTTACATTTAGGATAGAATCATTCGTATAGGATTGAGATCGACCCGGTTACAAACACCTTGGCGGTCAATTGATAGTATTTACATTTTTTCTACTAATACTTTACTACATTTTTTTCTGCTTTCCCTCCTTGGCATCCTAAAGTCAATATTAATTAGTTACTAATTACCTCTTATGCTTTTCTCACCACCTTACTACCTAATCAACCTCTTAACCAATTAAGTTTAAATTTAATTTTTTTTAATTTCTGTACACCTATTATGGATTACTCTTTGAGTGGTACAACAACCTTACTGTTAATATTCTTGTATGTTTTACTTGGCTGCTTTGGCTTCCAGAACCCGCCTCCGGACATTTATTGTATACTCTTCCCAAACTAATCTGAAATTAAGTTATCAACTACCTGCAATTTATAAACTTTCTTATACAGGTTACATTTAGTTTCTACCCCCACCCTTTTGTTAGATTATAACCATGCATACAATCGATAAACTCAAATATTAGTTTATGTTAAGTCCGCTTTGCGGGGCAACCCCTATTTACAATATTTTTTAGAATCAATTCAATAAATAAACTAAATTTGTAAAATAACTTGTATTAATAGGAAATTCAGTAATAAACAATTGAGGTGATCGGATTAAAGAGACGACCAATGGTTTGCACATTATCTTACTACATCACAGTTGTTTTTACTGCCCCCTTCTAATTAACTATGTAGAGATCAACCTCCTTTTTGTGATACCCTTTTCCGCTTTCATGTTTTACAGCTAAAAGTTTTATCACTTGATTTGCCTGGTGAGCATTTGTTTTCGTTTTATCATGATTTATTGCATGTAGAGCTAGTTCGAACATTCTTTGGCCATTATCCAACAATTTATTTACACTTTATTTACACAAGTTCATTGTTAAGTAATTTTCCAAAGTTGATGCTTTAGCTACAGACATCGTCGATTTCACACACACCTAATTTTAACTACTACCACTTTACGTGAACACTACCCAGCTCGCGTCACTTGCTTTGCATGGTAAATATGTTTACTAAATTTGCAAACCATTTTCAGAGAACTAAACTTAAAGTTATTTTCCTCCTCTTCCGACTCCTTGTGACAACGACCAGAGCAAATCCTATACAGAGTCGGAGATTTCTGCTGAACCAATCGGTGATGAAGTCAGCTACTTGCATTATGCACCAGCATTATCTGCAACTTATTATAAATATAAATATAATTGATACAAATACTCACCCCCGCCTTTGACTTTCATTTTTTGGGCCCCGATCCATAATTTGTTTAAACCCATTGCATATTTTTACTGACATCTTTATGTTTAAATGTATTTTCTTAAGCTAACGTACAATACATGTTCTAGTTTATCCAATCTTAGAAGCTAAATTCAAGTCGTTTTGAGAGTTAATCTAAGACTCCACCCGATTGAATTTAATTCGGTTACGGTTACGTTACAAGCCTCTCCGTTATATTATCGATTTCGGCATCAAATTTCAGTCGCACGTCGCACAGATTTCGTAGTCCTGACTGAATCGTACCCCTTAACACTGAACTGGCTTCTGGTGTTTCTGCCTTTAGGTCCAATACCCTTCGAATTTGCATCCTTATTCATAGGTACCTATGACCTTTGGCCTTTTCTCGTCGTTGGTGATAACCTCAATACTTGTTTGTACTTAATATTATCCCGTTTCCCTGGAACATTTCGTGCTTGCCCATTTTAATGTATCAATCATTTTCGCGCTTTATGTGTTTTTGTGTTTACTGTACAATGCTTTACACTCAATGTTTATTTGTCAAACACGATTAAATTCACATTTAAATAGAATTTAACTTTTTTCTACGATAGTGCAGCAACCTATACTTTCGGTGATGATTTTTGAATTTAAATTATATAAGAAAAGGAGCCTTTGCGCCATATACTAAAATCGTGTGGCAATATTCTCATTATACAACGATTTCTTAATATTGCTACACGATTTGTGAAAACCCAAATGTTTTAATGGTTTAATAAATTTGTGTTGATCCGTACAAGTTTGTAATTTATTATGTTCCTACTTATTAATAAATGTTACAGGGCTATTGTATTTGTATCGTAGAAAAAAAAGCGTGTATAACTCGTGTGAAAATGAGTCATTGCAATACTCAAGTGATTGCAGCTCTCGCTATCTTTTTTTTTTTTCGCTGGCGCTACATCCCATAGAGGGATTTGGCCGCTACATTTTGAAGTTACGTAATCATTTTATTAATGGATAATGAGTGATTAATTCATTGATCCTACCCTTAGCCAGCCGTGATTTTTTCATCACCCGCCGGGAATCGAACCCGGGACCTCCGGAGCGTAAAGCAAGTATGCTAATCACTGTGCCACCGGGGCGGCTCGCTATCGCTCAGGCTGCAAATGTCACTTTCGTATTGCAATGACTCGTTTTCTTCACTTGTTATACAATTATTGTTGAACAATTTATTTTCACCGCGAAAAACAACAGTTCGCTAAGGCTACTTTTCTTCCATTTCGGAAATTTATTACTCGTAAATGTGAGAATATTATAGAGTTGTCAATGATTAGCACGAACATTGTACCGAACATCACTTCTTATTAAATATACACATTTTTAAATTTTTTTAAAAACACTTGTTAAATATTTCGCAAAATTACAAAAGGTTTAAAAAATCACTCGATCGATTTCGGCTTATTAGGCCATTATCAGGAGTATCTACTAAACTGTAAAAATAAAAATGTAGTTATTTATATAAGTTGGAAAAAGCAAAAAGTGAAACCAAAATATACAAATAAAAAAATGTGGGAGTGGTAAACAATAAAATTGGAGAGAGCAATAAACATTTAAAATTAAAAGGGGGTGAGTTAAACACAGGTATGTATATGATTATTGATTAGTCAACGGTGGAATAACAAAATTCCAGATGTTGATTTTTTTTTTACCCTTTATTTTATTATAACCCGACGTATTAGTAATTTTATGGAATGGCATGAGTATATGACTAAAACAATGCGGGGTCGGTAATTGGTGAGAAACAGATTTCTCTCTGTTCGTTGCGGATATTTTGGTTAAGAAATATAGCTTTTCGGATTTCGTAAGATTCTAAGTTGTCTAAACGTCTGCATTTTTGTTGTACATGTAATATTTCTAAATTGTTTAAACTGGATGTGTGATTTTCTAACGTTAAATGATTATAAAGGGATGATTCATGGCTACCAGATAAATGTTCTTTAACTCTAACTTCAAAATTGCGCCCAGTATGTCCGTTATAAGAGGAACTACAATCATTGCAATTGATCTTATAAACGCCAGACTTGGAAAGGCGATCAATTCTTGGTTTGTTGTTAAAAAATATTTTCTTAATTGTATTATTGTTATAAAAAGCAAAGCTAATATCTGTATATTGTGTGGGATGCTGCAGATGGAAGCCTCCGGAATGAACTGAAGCAGATATTTGAAACTTGTATTAAACAAAATTATTTTTGCTGTGATAATAAGTATTTCAGATTCACTGATGGTCTACCGATGGGCTCCCCTCTGTCACCTTTGTTAGCAGAAATTTTCATGAATTTCTTCGAACAAACGATTGTATCAAGCAATAATCCTTATTTCCGTCATGTAATCTTTTGGTACAGATATGTTGATGACATACTATGTCTATGGAATGGAACTGATAGGCTTTTAACCTCTTTTCTCACTTGGTTAAATTCTCAATATCCCACCATTAATTTTACGGTAGAAAAAGAAAAAAACAAATCTATTAACTTTCTATATATAACAATAACCAGAATTAATTCTTCATTAGAGTTCAACATTTATAGAAAACCCACGTATACAGACGCCATTATACCTAACTCGTCAAACCATCCCCATAATATTAAAATGTCAGCTTTCCACTCATTCTTAGATAGATTAATAATCATTCCTTTGACCATATACAATTATAACAAAGAGCTTAATATAATTTTAGAAATAGCAGCGAATAACGGTTAAGCAGCTAAGACTATATTAAAGCTATTAAACAGAAAACTGAAACATAAAGCTTTAGCTAACATTTATCCACCTGATAGCCCAATGCCGAAAAATTGGCGCCGCTTAGAGTATATAGGAAAGACTAGCCAACGGATTAGTAACATCGTGACACAATATACAGATATTAGCTTTGTTTTTTATAACAATAATACAATTAAGAAAATGATTTTTAACAACAAACCAAGAATTGATCGCCTTTCCAAGTCTGGCGTTTATAAGATCAATTGCAATAATTGTAGTTCCTCTTATATCGGACAGACTGGGCGCAATTTTGAAGTTAGAGTTAAAGAACATTTATCTGGTAGCCATGAATTATCCTTTTATAATCATTTAACGTTAGAAAATCACACATCCAGTTTAAACAATTTAGAAATATTACATGTACACCAAAAAGCAGACGTTTAGACAACTTAGAATCTTACGAAATCCGAAAAGCTATCAGGAGTACAAATTGAAAATGCGGGATTTTTTTCTATTTTTGAACGTTTATTCTGAAAAAATGGTAACAAATGAATTATTCAAAGTATTGTCCATCGCTAGCCACAACTTTTTCCCATCTTTCTGGCAATTTACGGATACCGTCGCGAAAAAATTCGGCCGGCTTGGCTGCTATCCAGTCATCGACCCATTTTTGGGCTTCTTCGTAAGAATGGAAGCGCTGGTCAGCTAGGCCATGTGTCATCGATCGGAAAAGGTGGTAATCGGAAGGAGCAATGTCTGGGCTATACGGCGGGTGGGGTAAGACTTCCCATTTCAGCGTTTGTAGGTATGTTTTGACCGGCGCTGCAACATGTGGCCGAGCGTTGTCATGTTGCAAAATTACTTTGTCGTGTCTTTGCTCGTATTGTGGCCGTTTTTCTTTGAGTGCGCGGCTCAAACGCATCAATTGAGTTCGGTATAGTGCTCCTGTGATGGTTTCGTTCGATTTCAATAGCTCATAATACACCACACCCAGCTGGTCCCACCAAATACAGAGCATGAGCTTGGCGCCGTGAATATTTGGTTTGGCCGTCGATGATGATGCATGGCCGGGGTAACCATATGATTTTTTGCGCTTCGGGTTATCGTAACGGATCCACTTTTCATCACCAGTGACAATGCGATGCAAAAAACCCTTCCGTTTTTGCCGTTCGAGCAGCAGTTCGCATGCAAAAAAACGGCGCTCGACGTCTCTCGGCTTCAGCTCATACGGCACCCAATGTCCTTGCTTTTGGATCATTCCGAGGGCTTTTATACGATGGGAAATGGCTTGTTGTGTCACTCCCAATGAATCTGCGAGCTCTTGTTGAGTTTGACACGAGTCTTCATTGAGTATTGCCTCCAATTCAGCATTCTCAAACTTTTTCACTTGGCCCGGCCGCTCTTTGTCCTCAACGTCAAAATCACCACTTCTAAACCGCACAAACCATCTCTCGCACGTTGAAACCGATGGAACATGACTCGGATAAGTCTCGGAGACCAATCGATGTGCTTCAGCAGCACTTTTCTTCAAATTAAAGAAGTAAATTAAAACTTCCCGCAAATGCTGTTTTGTTGGCACGAAACTCGACATATTGAGAGCTCAAAAAAACTATGAATTTGACACTGCGACAAATTGACACATACTGAAAATTAAAGCTATAAGACGTAGCTTTGACATGAACATAGTCACAGTACTGCCTGATGCGTATAGCGTTAGTAACGCCATCTGTTATCAATCCCGCATTTTCAATTTGTACCCCTGATATATTTCTTAGCCAAAATATCCTCAACGAACAGAGAGAAATCCGTTTCTCACCAATTACCGACCCCGCACTGTTTTATTTCCATACTCATACCATTCCATAAAATTACTAATATGTCGGACGTCGGGTTATAATAAAATAAAGGGAAAAAAAATCAACATCTGGAATTTTGTTATTCGACCGTTGACTAATCAATAATCATATACCTGTGTTTAACTCACCCCCTTTTAATTTTTAATTTTTAATGTTTATTGCTCTTACCGATTTTATTGTTTACCACTCCCACATTTTTTTTTGTATATTTTTGTTTCATTTTTTGCTTTTTCCAACTATATATATAAATAACTACATTTTTATTTTTACAGTTTAGTAGATACTCCTGATGATGGCCTAATAAGCCGAAATCGATCGAGTGATTTTTTAAACCTTTTGTAATTTTGCGAAATTTTAGCAAGTGTTTTTAAAAAAATTTAAAAATGTGTGTATTATAGAAGTACCAAAATAAAATTTAACTGTCAGATTTGCTATAGGCTGACCTCGATGGATTTTCTATATGTTGCTCTTTAAAGCCCTACCAAAAACCAGCCTATAATATCGCTTGCTCCCACTGTGGTACTCGATGCTGTTACTAGGCCTGGTGTCCCTAATAAAATAGATGGATGTCTAATTAAGATGGAGCGAAACCAACCGTTACCTGGTATATGATTAGAATCAAAAGAATGTTCACGCAAATTCTAAAAATTCCTTTTTGAAAATATTTTTTTGCGAGATCATAATCCGTTCTTTTAAACTACACTGCGCCAATTAAAAAACGGAACAGAAATTTTCTTCGATAAAATAGCCAGATTTGAACGCTTGTGTCTTGGTGAAATAACACCCTTTCAAAAAAAAAATTTTGTTTCTAGTTGAATTAAATTTTGTTTTCTTTTCGATACTGAAAACTGTTTTATTTTATTTTGTTTCTTATGACTTTTTGAGTAAAACAAAAGGTGTCTAAAAAAAATGCTGCTGTTTGAAACTGTAAACGAACTTGCTCGATATTTCATTCAAAAATTCAAATCGGACATTTTATAGAGAATTGAATTGAAACCTTGCACAATGATACTAGGAAAATTTCTGTGCGGCCACTCCTTGTGGAGTTATTGCAGTTTTAGAGAAAACGTATCAAAAAGCGTAGAAGAAATTTTTTTTATCTTGTAAACTAAGCACCCTACGATAAAATTATAAGCACTTTAACACTAAAACTTTAACTTTTTTTTGAAAGGTGTTATTTCACCAAGATACAATCAGGGTACTTTTTCGAAGAAAATTTCTGTTTCGTTTTTTAATTGGCGCAGTGTATTTTCTTCCTCGATATTTACCACCAAGGGCCGAATCTAACTTTATTGAATTTTTGACACATACGAAAACTGAAAGTTACTTGTGGAATACCAAAATATTTAGCTGCTGCCTTTTTGACATATGTTTGGATTTAACAGCATCGAAAGCACTTTAAAGGGTCCCCTTGGAATATTTTTCATTTGCTTTGGGCAGTTTGGAACTACCAAATTAATTATCAACAATCATTTGAGTTATTGAAGGTGTTAAAACTATAATTATTGACAAGGTGGCAGTTATTGTACTCCAGCAGAATAAAATTGACACCATGTGCCAATAATTGATTGATTGATTTAGATGTACGACCAAGCATTACAGCCAGATTCCCGGATGACGCCGGGTCCACCGTACACCATTTGACATACAACAAAACCGAAGGATAGGAAAGGAATGTTAGATGGGAGTGTTCTGACCAAAAGAAATAAAACCACTCGTTAAGTCTTTTGGTTGAAATTAAAATGTAATTTGTTCCCTTTTTTATTTAAATATTTAATTGTATAAATTTTTTGATTTTCCGTATCTCTCAATACACTAATTGATATGTGTGTACGATTGAGAGATGCAATCATTTTCTATCATTTAACACTCTTATTAATATTAGAACCATCTTGATGTGAATAGAGCCGGCATGTGGAAAATGAACTTAAAATAAGGGATATAGAAACACTAAAAATTCATTTATTTTCACAGTGTTTCTCTGAAATAAACGCGATTCCGATTGAAGATAAAACATGGATTAAAACTTAAACCCAGTTAAATAATTTTTTTGAAATCGTTAACAAACAACTCAATTTCTTACTCATTTGAAACACAGATTCTCAAATTT